>JAXDDW010000001.1:16392500-16400000 GCA_034670385.1 Hoplostethus mediterraneus | reverse complement strand
CCCTTATCATCCAACTGTCTTACACTTCCTGCCACATATCTGTGTGTGTGTGCTGATGATGATGATGGTGCTGATGATGATGGATGCACCGGTCGCTGGCTGAACGGGATAAATCACCGTTTCCGTTCCTAAGAAACTAAACAGATGCACCTCTTGGCCGGGGGGGGGCGGGGGGGGGGGGATCTCGGATGATGCACGAGAAGGATGCGGCGCGCTGGCACGTGTCTTTGAATGTTTTTGTGTGTGTGTGTGTCGGGGGTCAGGTGCACACACACACACACACACACACAAAAGGTGTGATTAGACTGATTTCATAGTGAGTGGTGTGAGTGACGTGGCAGGTGTCTGACAAAATCCATCCTCCCATTCTCCTCCTCCCACGCCACCTCGTCTCTCTCTCTCTCTCTCTCTCTCTCTCTCTCTCTTAAAACTCCCTCCTCTCTCGTGTGTGTGTGTGTGTGTGTGTGTGTGTGTGTGTGTGTGTGTGTGTGCGTGCGTGCTGAGCTGAGTGGCATCACCCTCTCTCCTCGGGCACACTCAATGAACTTGGGTCCTCACGCCACCTTCTTCACAACTCCTCTCACTTTCTCCGTCTGTCTCTTCTTACTCGTTTCTCTCCATCGCCCCACAAAACCTTCACCCCTCTCACTGTCTTTCTCCCCCCCGCCCCCTCACCCCCCCGCCCTTTTTTTTTTTGTCTCTTCCCCTGACACAAACACAGACGATCCCCCCCCCCCACCTTTGAAACACACAACAAGACAGAGATAATGGCTTATGTCCAATCGGCCCGTGGTGCTAATCAGCGCCCATCGTGGGAAAGGCGAGGGGGGGGGGGGGGGTGTTGCGGTGGGGTTGGGTGGTAGGAGGAAAACCAGGCCCATTGTCCCGGGGAGATTAAAGTCCCCGAAAAGGCGGCATTGTCCACCGACGGGGATAAATCTTCCTCCTCCCGTCACTCAGGGCCTGAATTCAATTCTCCTCAACCCCTCCTAAGAGAGAGGCTTATCTCCTGCTCAATAGCTTGTTGCGCTACAAGCCAGGCAGGAATGCACCAAGTTGTATCCCTGACACCCGCTCACTGAGTTAAAAAGGAATTAGATGGGTGGTGGTGGTGGGGGAGGTGGGGGGGGGAGAGAGAGAGAGAGAGAGCGTCTGAATCGCGACCTCTATTTTGCCAGAGGATGTGCGTTGGGAGGCAGATCGAGGCGATAGAAGCTGACAGAAGGGGAGAGAGGGAGGACGGGGGAGAGAGAGAGGGGATTGATTGACTGCTGCCGGGGGATTGAGGCCAGGGGAGAAGAATGGCGGCTTCCTCCCGGGGGAGGAGGGGGAGGGCGGGGGGAGAGCAGCATGGCAAACCGCTGCCCCCATTGGCAGGGGTGGCGGGAGAAACCGCGAGGGAGCTGCTGGCATGTCTGGATGCCACCTATAACAAACTCCCTCCTCTCTCTCTCTCTCTCTCTCTCTCCCTTTTTCTGTCCCCTTCCTCGGCAGCATGTCTCTCCAGCTCCCCGTCCAGGGGGGCATCGCCAGTTGCTAAGACCCGCACTCGCTCACAACACCCCCCCCACCTCCCCCCCGACCCCCCCCGGTCCCACCAACACAGGGGGACAGAGCGAGCAGAGAAAGGAGGCTGGCAGATGAAAGCAGCTTGTGCAGACTCAGGGCCCAGAGGCCCGGACAAAAACAAGCCCCCGCGTCCCCATTTTTCACTCCTCCCCCCTCCTCCCCCTTCTCTTTCACCCCCCCCCCCCCTCTGTCGGAGCTATCTCCAGGAAGCGGCACAAAAAGAGAGAAATGGAGAGAGAGAGCGAGAGAGAGAGATATCGATATAACACGCGCTGAATGCCCCCCCCCCTCCCCCTTCACTCCACCACTCTTGAAATCTTGAAAACAAGATTTTTCTCCCTCTTTTCCTCTTTTTCACTCCCCCGCACCCCCCACCTCCCCCCCCAACAGCCCCCGCCCATGTCCTCCCCCCCCGTTGCCCCTCACATGAAAAAACAGGATTTTTCCGCTTTGCCCCCGATTTCCCCCGTTCGTTGTTTATGCCCACTCTCTTTCCTCTCTTTCACAATGCGACCCCCCTCCCTCCCCCCTCCTCCCCCCCTCCCCATCTACTGTGACTTGGCTCCACTTAACGACGGGGCTTACACCTGCTTACAGGATTAAATTAATTAGCACGAAACAGGGATCGGTGGGAGGGGTGGGGGGGATGAAGAGGAGGGAGGGAGGGAGGGAGGGAGGGAGGGGGTGACGGAGGGCCGCCGTCGCCGCTGACGACAGCAACAGGGGGTCAGGAGAAAAGTACAGCAGGAAGACGGCACAATAAAGAACGGGCCGCTTGGTGGCTGGTGCAGGGCCTCATGGTCTGCCGGATGCTGGGGGGGGGGGGGGGGGGGGGGGGGTGTAGGGAGAGGGTGGGTGGGGGTGATGGCTCGTTTTCAGCAGAGGAAGCGAGGCTGGCCAAAGGGAAGGGGAGAGTGAGGGGTGGGGGGGGCGGGACAAACGGTCTCCTCGACGATGTTTGGGTGTGCAGGGTCAGAGGTGACAGCCGCCATTGTGGGGACTGTTGCCGGGGGTTACTGCTGGATGGATGCGGAATACCCCACAATGCAACGCAACACGGCGTTGAAGTCACTCGCGTCGTATCATAGTCAGAAAGGAAGAAGATACAGAAAAACGTCTGAGTTGTTCGTCGGTGTTTTCACTCTGACGTGTTTTTGAAAGAAGCCTGAACTCCCAGCTCCTCCCTGGGCTCCTCCCGTCTGTCTGCCTCCTCATGACATCAGTCGTCTCCCGGTCGCTCTCTCGCCGTCCCTCCACCGGCTAGATGTGCGGTTAGAGGGTTGGATCCATCACGTTTAAGCACTTACAGATGGGGCCTCTACACACACACACACACACACACACACACACACACACACTCACCTCAGACGGACTGATCTGTCTTATCAGGCACAACGTCGGCCACACGATTGACATGACCACTTGTGTGTCTGTTGGGTGGGATGGAGTGGTAGGCAGCGGTGTGTGTGTGTGTGTGTGTGTGTGTGTGTGTGTGTGTGTGTGTGTGTGTGTGTGTGTGTGTGTGTGTGTGTGTGTGTGGGAGAGAGAGAGTGAGAGAGAGAGTCCTGATATCTGTCATCAAGGTGGTTTAGGTAGTGAACTGTGAACAACTTTCTGCCAGCAGGGTAAAAATAGGAGGCATTAACACCCCCCAAACACACACACACACACACACACACACACACACACATAGCTGACCTTACATCTAGTTTAGAGAGACTGTCAGCCAACAGCCAATCAGCAGCCATGGATCCCGTCAAGTGTCCTTGAGCAAGATGCTGAACCGCTACCTGCTCACTTATCGTCAGTCAGTCAGTCACAAACACACACACACACACACACACACACACACACACACACACACACACACACCCTCACGCCCATTGCGTGGCAGTGGTCACTCCAATCCCTTCCATATGACAGTGATTAGGCAGGACACACAATGCCTTTAGATCCCTGCTCTAACACACACACACACACACACACACACACACACACACACACACACCGACCCCACAACCCCAGCTTAGCACATTCCGTACCTGTATTAGCAAACAGCTAAGCTAAGCTAATTGCTGTGTGTTATTAGTGTGCGGTGTTTGAGCCGTGCACCAGCGCAGGTGGAATGTAACACTCTGTCCTGGCTCGGCTGGGTGGAGTGTGACGGAGACGGAGACGGGAGAGAAACCTCACATAAACCATCTTTGGAAACATTTTGAAACAAGCAAAGTGGAAAAGGATGAATCGTCCCAAAAACGTTGAGTCATTGGGAGTTATAAACCAGATGACGACAAACTAGTACAGATTGCCTCAGCGTTGAAGCTGCTTTACTATTTGATTTTATTCTTATTTATTTTATTGACTGAGACACTACACACTATACACGGATATCTTCAATTTGTTGTTTAGATTGATTTATTATTTGAGGTTTGTAAATGAGGACCACAACAAGAGACTCTTTACATGTTATTACTTAAAATAAAATAAACAACTTGTTTCCTGAAAGACAAATAATCAACACGATATTTAACAAAAATAGTCAAGATAATCATTTTTCCATTTTTGGCTCTCCTGCTTGTGTGTCATGTGATGAAGGGTTTTTTTTTAACTTTGAGAGCTTGTTTGTTTGTGTGTGTGTGTGTGTGTGTGTGTGTGTGTGTGTGTGTGTGTGTGTGTGTGAGAGAGTGTGCACCTGTGACAGCCTACGGCCTTGCCCTGTCGGGGCCTCACAGTGATAAACTGTTGACAAGTAGCAGCTCGTAGCATCAACAGGTAGAGACCAGAGGCGGTGCGGGCTGTGGAGGAACGAGGTGTAATACATCCCGTGTGACCAAACGCACCATGTGATCTATAGTTGGACCAATAGTGTAACCAATACTGATGCATAGTTCATGTTACAAGTCATTTACATGGATGTGTCGATGGATATTTCTCATCAAAATCTTACCGAGCTTCCAGGTTGACGTAGCTAGCATCCTGTGCAGGCGATGTCCCCCGTTAGCATAGTGCAGTTCAGTTGGAGGTGTAGAATGAAGCATACTTCACCTGTTCAATCATTACTCTGCTACTTTTGACCCATCTTGATTGATTGATTTTGATCAGAATGGATCAATATGATAGGAAATGATGGGAGAACAGCGTCCAGGTATTTGCAGTGTGAGGTGTCAGGTGTCAGGTATTCACTCTTGTAGTTGCCATGCCTGTGGATGGCATTGTGTCGGCCTGGCCTTGGTCTTATTCTCTCTCTCTCTCTCTCTCTCTCTCTCTCTCTCTCTCTCTCTCTCTCAGTCTTCCTCTCACTCTCAAATCTGTTTTTCTCTCCTCCATCAGTAGGATCTCATAGCACAGAGTTTAGATGGCTCGTTGGCTGCCCATTTCCTGTCCCCTGCCGAATGCAATCAGCAGACACCCGGGTAATAACTTCCTCTCCTTCCCCCCCCCTCTCTCTCTCTCTCTCTCTCCGTCGCTATCTTTCTGTGTTTCTGTCTCTCCCTTTTTCTCTCACACACACACACACACACACACACACACACACTCTGCTCTCTCTCTCTTCAACCCCAACCCCCCTCTCCTCCCCTCTCCTCCCCTCCCATTATATCCTACCTTCTCCCCCTTGGTGGTGGCCCGACTCAATGGCTGTTCGCCCTGGCGAGATAAATCACATACTCAAAATTAACTTTCATTCAGCGAACGGATGGAAGGAGGAGAGAAAAGGGGGGGGAAGGAGGAGGAGAAAGAGAAAGAGGCCCCTGGAAGCCCCTGGAAGCCCCTGGAAGCCTTGATGACATGCAGAATACGGAGGTGAATCATTGGAGGAACCGTGATTAAGATCCAATAGAGGTGCGACATTTACAGAGAATATTTAATGAGACACGAGTTTGAGTTCAACCCCCCACGTCTTCTCCTCCCTCTCCTCCTCCCTCTCCTCCCTCTCCTCCTCCCTCTCCTCCCGCTCCTCCCTTTCCTATAGGCAAATCCCCTTTCCTCTCCATCTCCCACAGTGACATCTCTCGCCTCTCTCTCTCTCCTTGCTCTCTCTCGTCCACGAAGCAACCCGAGTCTTTAAAAAGAAAAAGAAAAACACAACCAAAGTAAAGATGGCTGCCTCTGCAGATCGCACACTCAAATTTAGGGGGGGGGGGGGGGGGGGGGGGGGCAAAAAAAAAAAAAAGATGAAAGCTTCCCGGGGCCCAATGGCATCCTGAGCGATTAGAGGCTACCCAGGTGATCCCCCCCCCTCCTCCTCCTCCCCCCCCCTCCTCCTCCTCCTCCTCCTCCTTCCTGCCCCGCCCTCCTCCTCTCACCTCTTATCAGGCTAATTGAAGACAAGCTCTTTGAGACGGACGCACAATGGGGCCAACGTGAGACCGGCGTTTGGGGGAGTCGACAGAGAGAGAGAGAGAGAGAGAGAGAGAGAGAGAGAGAGAGATGCCGGGAGTATTCTATAAGCACCCCCCCCACCCCACCCTCACCCCCACCCACCTCCTCGCCTAAATCCCTTTTCTCTTTCTCTCTTTTTATCCCCCGCGAACAACCACGGCGTCTCATTCAGCACCCTACTTGACATCACGTGACCTCTGACCCCAGAGTTTATGAACTGAAGCGGCGGCTATTTATTTTGGAGGGGGGGGGATTGATCCGCGGCCGCGCTATTGTGCCGAGCTTTGGAGCGATGCGGGTATTGTATGTGTTGAGTGTTGAGTATGCCGCGTGGGTGCTGGGATAAGCCGGCGCTCAGCGGACCCGGGCGGCAACACCGTCTGAGGAGACCGGCCAAAGATGTCGTCACGTCCCATGAAAGTTATTCTAAAAAAGACGAACCCCCCGAGCCAAACGCGGAAATGATATTCGCACGTCGGCGAGGTCTCTGAGGTTATTTCTGTTTGGAGAGGAATGATCGCGGCGAGCAAAACGTGCACACGAGCACGACCGCAGCGCTCCATCACACCTGCAGACAGGAGGAGGAGCCTCCTCCCTCTGAGTCAACAGCGCTAATCTTCATCAGAACATCGGTCTTTGTCATCCGGAGTTCACAGGTGAGACGGTCACATCGTCTTTGTCCTGACGAGCCAACAAACCTTCCTGTGATGGTTGTTTTTCTCCTGACATTTACAAGAGCCTATCTATCTATCTATCTATCTATCTGTCTATCTATCTATCTATCTATCTATCTATCTATCTATCTCTCTATCTATCATCTATCTATCATCTATCTATCATCTATCTATCATCTATCTGTCTATCTATCTATCTATCTATCTATCTATCTATCTATCTATCTATCTATCTATCTATCTATCTGTCTATCTATCTATCTATCTATCTATCTATCTATCTACCTGTCTGTCTATCTATCTATCATCTATCTATCATCTATCTATCTATCTATCTATCTATCTATCTATCTATCTATCTATCTATCTATCTGTCTATCTATCTATCTATCTATCTATCTATCTATCTATCTATCTATCTATCTATCTATCTATCTATCTATCTATCTATCTATCTATCTATCTATCTATCTATCTATCTATCTACCTGTCTGTCTATCTATCTATCATCTATCTATCATCTATCTATCTATCTATCTATCTATCTATCTATCTGTCTATCTATCTATCTATCTATCTATCTATCTATCTATCTATCTATCTATCTATCTATCTATCTATCTATCTATCTATCTATCTATCTATCTATCTATCTATCTATCTGTCTATCTGGCAGCAACCTCCTGTTAGCCGCCGTTAGCGATTGCCCATGTTAAGTTTAAAAATTAAATCCAGTTCTTTGAGGGAAAAAAACCCAACACCACCGATCTCTATTCACACTTGGCCCTGAGAGAAATTGTTTCTCTTTTGAATAAGCATTGCTAACGGCGGCTAACAGCAGGCCGCTGCCAATTTTTTGGAAACCTGAAATACTGTC
>JAXDDW010000001.1:16350000-16387500 GCA_034670385.1 Hoplostethus mediterraneus | reverse complement strand
ATAGAAAGAGCTCTCTCTCTCTCTCTCACACTCTCTCTCTCTCTCTCTCTCTCTCTCTCCCCCTCTCCCCTTCACACTCGACTTGTCTCCTGGGCAGAGCAGATCATTAATGCTTTCTTCATTCGATGGAATGAGGAAGGAGAAATGTATAGAGGTGCTTAATGAACTGGGTGGCCGGTGTTGGCCTCAACACCAATTAACACAGCTTTTAATTATGGCTCTAATCAGAGCAGCTGATGGCTACAGCCTCCGCAACACTGAATACAGGCCAAGTACCCTGCTGTGTACATACAGCTGCACACACACACACACACACACACACACTAACAGAGAGAGAGAGAAAGAGAGAGAGAGCTTTACTGCTGAACTGCAAAACTCCTGAGTACTCCTGAGCTTTGTGAAAAAAGCACACGTTCATTTCTGGAATCACTCATTCCTTAGCCAATTATTCTTAAAGTTGTTGCTCATTAGTAGCACACGGTGCACCACAGTTAGCACGGTTAGCGCAGTTAGCATTAAGATCCTCATGGTGTTTTCTGCTGGATTGGAGAGAACTCACAAGAAAGCAAAATCCAAGACCGGATCTCATATTTCTACCTTTTATTTCCTCCTAGACATAAATGAGCTCTTCTTAACACCGAGATGAGACTAACAGCGTGTTCTCCATTTCTCACATTCAACTTCAATTCAAGAAACTATGAGATTAGAGAAAGATCTGAAAGAAACCATTAACCATTTTCACATCCTGCTGCATTTTCCTATTGAAGCCACGGGGGCAGCAGCCATACAGCAGGAGCTTATTACCACTATATATGTCACATGCTAGCATCTTCACATAGAGTGGTGCACAAGCTTAAGAGGTTTTGTTCTATGACATGAAATATATCAGTAAAGACCCCACTCGTGGATTTGCTCACAAGTGGCTAAATGAGACTACAGAGGTTGTCGGGGACATTAAACGCATCACGCCGAACACGGTAACTCATCTACTCCGAGTCCGCCTTTACAGCCTCTAGTTGTGTTTATACTCGCGCTCTTCCACATTATTCTAACTCAAACTTTCCAACTTGTAGATTTATCAATTTTTAGTATTTTTAGTATTTTTAGTGGTGGTGACGTTGAAGTCATGTGACCGTGGTGTAGTTTGTTTACAGCCTGACGTTAGTGCTTTACTTCTGGCGATTGCATTTAAGCTCCAAAAATCATCAGTTCATTTGTGAAGATTATCTTGCTGAACAAAACATGTAATCACTTTTGTTTGCCACAGAGATTATTTTCTGCAATAATCCAAAATCCAATGGAAAAATCCCATTGGCTTTTTGGCGATGCTAACTTCCGGGTTGGCCTACAAAAATACATCATCCCTGCACCACTCGACAGATCTCATGAAGAGTCAAGCGTTTATTTTCTCTCTTGTCTCCTCCTTGTTCCTCAGGGGGTTTTAGGAGAAACATTTCAGATGTAGGTGATCACAAATTGATACAAAATTGAGATTTCTTAAGAGATGAAGAAAAGGCGAAGAGTTTTCCTCTGGGAACCGCGCAGCTCAAACCCTGCCACCCTCCTACTCCAGCGTTGACCCCAGCCCTGCTCAACGCTGCTCAGCGGGGTTAGAAACATATCTGGGCCCAAAATAGCCCCGAACGCTTTTTATTTAGCATCTCCGAGGCAGCGCGTCTAGGGTACACGCTGCCCTCATCCAAAAACATGAAGCAACAGGAAGAGAATGTCTGCTGCTGCAGTCTGCCAACTTCCCAAGCTGAGGGAAAGCTGGTATTTTTATTATGAACAGAGACACTGAATGTTTGACTTAGAGCTCAGAGGAAAGCTAATTTCTCTTACTGGGGAAAGACAGAAATCAGTTAGTAGTGGGACTCCATGCACATTGATTTTTTATTGGTAAAGACCTCCTCCACACTGCATGTTTAAGCGGCTGGTGCAAGCCAGCATCATCATCATCATCAAAAACAAAAACACACACACACAGGTCAAACTTCCACCAATCTTCACGCTGCAGGAAGTCGACTAGCGATCTGGTTAGCTGCAAAGTCAGCGTATTCCCTTTCAGGTGTGTTCCCTTTCATGCCGCAGGGTTCAGCGTGAGGGTCAGGATCGACAGGTCAATCGGTCATCATCAAACAGCAGACCTAGAATGTGGGTATCGCCATGGTAACCTTGCCCTCTGCGTGCTTGCGTGTGCTTGTATCTAGCGTGTGCAGAGAGAGGGTCCAGGCTCCAAATAAGGCCTCGAATGAAGCGCTGCAGCAGATGGAGCTGGTGTGAGAGTGCAACATGGCGGCGTGCCGCTCAGATTCGCCAAGCAAAGAAATGCAACTGAATTTTTGTTTATCTCTTCTCATGCCCTTTTTTTCCCCCTCTCTTCCATCTGAGAGCTATTCCCTCGTTCTTAGACCGCTATCATTACTTTCGTCTCCGTTTCTCTCTCTCCTCTTCTGTGTCTTTTTGCATATTCACCGAGGCTCGTTAGCAGCGCTCGCCTACTGTTTCCAATCAGCTGCCTTTGTAGAGCGCTGCCCGGTGCTCCGGTACCAGAACATGCCTCACGCTGGCAACACACGTGCGCGCACACACACACACACACACACACACACACACACACACACACACACACACTTGAAACACTCATGAGCATATGCCTTCTCCCTGTGTCTCGATGCAGGTTCAGCTATACGTGCACGCTAAAGGGTTCTTGTGCACGTAGAGGCAGGATGGCATTAAGAACGACAAAGAGAGACAGAGAGAGAGAGAGAGAGAGAGAGAAGAGTGAATGAGCCTGGTAGAAATCACAGCCGTCAGCACACTTAAAGCTGGCATGGCACACTGTCTGTTTCAGTCTCTCTCTCTCTCTCTCTCTCTCTCTCTCTCTCTTCCTTTCTGTCTGACTTAGCTCTACTTCCTGTAACCCTGGTAGCTTTTCTTTCCTTTCAGCGAGAGAATGAGTCTGTCCTTTGCACCCCCCCTGGCTCCCGGTGCATTGTCCGGTGCCTTAGTGTGTCTACGGCCCCTTTCAGAGGTCGGGCGTGAGACTGAACCGTCACTCTGTCCTCCTCTTCCTCTTCTTTAGTGCGGCAGGTGTTTTTTTTTACGACGAGCGTGAGAGAGAGAGAGACGGAAGACGCGTGAACATGCACGAGGAAGAAAGAAAACACGAGTTCGGAAATGTTCATTCAGGATTCATATTGAGAGCCGAGTTGAAAGCGGGCCTCATCTTTTTGACCTCTCGCTGTGTTTCATTATATCAACTTGTCTGTCTACAAGGGCCCCAATGCTGACACAACATGGACACACACACACACACACACACACACACACACACACCATCTAACCTAATTAAAAAGGCCTGGTTAAGCACCATGCGTCAGGGCCTAGCGGGGGTAGGTGTTAGGCATGTGGAGAGTGGTGGTGAGGGGGGGGGGTCACTCACACAAATCTCAACTTAAACGCAAAGAGATTAGACAACTTTTGCAAGATATTAGCTGTTCAAAAATGACAAAAATGTCCCTAAGCCTCTTGTACCAGCAGGACCTGGTCAGACAAGGCCTGCTTTTGTTTCACAGAGACACGGAGCACTGTGTGATTAGCGTGTGTGTGTGTGTGTGTGTGTGTGTGTGTGATGGTGGAGAGTCATTGGGCTCTCGGTGTGCGGGACGAGGGGACACCACTGATCCGGGGCAGTGTGTGTGTGTGTGTGTGTGTGTGTGTGTGTGTGTGCTGGTGGAGGGGTGTAGCAATCAGGCCACGGTATTAGCAGTCAGATTACGGTCTTCCCCACCTTCCTCCGTCACCCCACACACACACACACACACACTGCACTACCAGAGAGAGAGAGAGAGACGATAAACAGAGAGACGGATGGAAAGAGAAAGGTAGAAAGGCAAGAGGAGAGATGGAGGGGGAGAGAGAGAGAGACAGGAAGTGCAATAGTCCAATAATACGATTAATCCGTGTACGTGATGACGTGACGCCTCCGGTAATGATCCGGTTCACATGTGACACCCGAGAGAACGACATCACCACCTACCGTATACGCCGCTGTAGCTGAGATCCGACCGAGAACATCGCCACGGTAACGCAGTGAGAGAAGTGATGGTGACGTTTCTGCCTCACCTGCATCATCCACTTCATCACTTTACAATTGCAGGGGTTTTTTTTGGTGAGAGAGAGAGAGAGAGAGAGAGCGACAGAGAGAGAGAGAGAGAGAGAGAGAGAGAGAGGAGGCACAGCGGCCACCCACGAGGCCGACTCTGTCCATATCACTGGTGGAGGTGAAAGGTATGCAACAGAGGCTCACCAGTGAAACATGATGACCCACACACACACACACACACACACACACACACACACACACACACACCCTGCATTACTGAACCTACAACACTGATTGGGTTGCTTGTGTTTGTCCCGTTGCATCCGTGTATATTTCGGAGAGGTCTGTGAACAAGTGCGTCTTAATAAGAGGGAGAAGGAGAGAAAGAGACAAAAGAGGGAGAGGAAGAAGGAGAGAGAGAGAGGGAGAGAGAGAGAGAGAGGGAGGGAGAGAGAGAGAGAGAGAGGGGAGGGGTGTATAATGAAGCCCTCTCTGTGTGATAAGCAGAGCCACCAGAGTCCCTGGTGTGTGACATGGCCTGGCCCCTGTCATCACAGAGCTCCTGTTGTGGCTGAGAAATATCCACCTCCACCCCCCTCACCCTCCTGGGGGGGGAGGCAGACAGACAGAGCCCATGTGAGAGTGTGTCATATGGAACAGATTTAGTGCTAAATACCCCCCCCACCCCCACCACACCCCCGCCCCACCTTGTGCCCACCCTCCGCCACCCGTTTCTCTGGTATCATCCCTTCATCAGGAATGCTGGTCTGTTCCAGCTCCCATGTCCCGTGGCCTCACCCATCTAGCCTCCCTCCCTCCCGGTCATCTCTAGACACCACCAGTGGGGGGGGGAGGGGGGAAAACGATCACCATGAGCAGCGGGTGGTAGAGTGGAGGATCAACTAGACAGACAGGAGAGGAGGAAATGATTAGAGGAAAGATGGAGACAGCTTTTGAAGAGTGTTGACAGGAGGTGGATTTCACCTGGAAGTGTTTCTGCCGTCGCTTCTCACGTCACATTCCCGACGTCCCGACTTCCCCCTCACCCCCGTTCCTCCTCCAATAACACCAATAATGCTTTTCTAAGACGGTGCAGTGCAGGGGGGGGGTCGGGGGGGGGCTCTCAGCACTCCTCCACCAGCGCGGCGGGCCACTTCAGGACTTGACCTCGGCGGCGACCTTCACCCGGCCCATCGCCCATGCACTTCCCGTATCTCTGTCACATTGACACTGGCATTCTTTCACGTTAGCGCATCGTAGCGCCGCAGATAGGCCTGCCAGACACCCCCCTGCGCTTTCCTAGTATCTCTCAGTCACACACTCTCACACTCACACACACACACACACACACACACACACACAGAGTTAATTGGTAACCAGAGTTTATGGTCAGTGGGAACTTCTAGCTCGACCGCACCGCAGCGAGAAGACGTTGGATAGAGATAATATGTCGGCTTTTGGTGAGTTATGATCTCGCGCGTGTGTGTGTGTGTGTGTGTGTGTGTCTGGGCTGTGTGTTTGAAGTATGGAGATTTTAGAGTGTGTGTGTTCGGCGTTATAAATGGAGGTTGTTTTTGTGACCGTGTTGGTTTTTTTTGCCTCGGGGCGATTCCTGTCACGGAGTGGGGTAACCATCTTATGTTGATGCGTGGACACCATTGGGATAGCGCTATAGCCCAAGTGTGTGTGTGTGTGTGTGTGTGTGTGTGTGTGTGTGTGTGTGTGTGAAACTGTTTAGTTCAGTATCAGACGCTGAAATGAATCAGTAGGATTTCCGTCCTGTAGCCAGATGCTAACATTTACAAAACCCACATTTGCTCGTCTTCAGACAACAAAAACACTTTTCCTGGACAAATCGCCCAACCACGTTTTCTTTCAACCCCCTTCCCGCCTCCTCAATCAATATCAATAAAGTGGGTCTAGTTATCTATTTTACCCTCAACAACTAGCAGATCAATACTCATCTGTCATGGTTTCACACTGAATGTTATCGCCGCGTGTAGGAGATTAGCCCGGCATCGCATCTTATCCTGACGTGCTCTGTTATTCTGGGTTATGTGGGTCAGGAGGAGGCGGCTAGACGGGGCAAATACTAGTAATGATAATAATAATTTAGTTGACTTGGTGCCCTGTGCGTTATTAACACCTAGTACTGACAACCTTAACACCTATCTACTCAACCACCCCCCCTCATCTGTTGTTGTTTAGCACGTTTGATACACATCCTGCACCTTTTTCTACATTTGTAGTCACATAAAATGGATTGTTGCATTTAGAAATTTCTGCATGTTTGTGTGTATTTCAGTTTTTTTTTTCAGTTTGGTGCAATTGATTTAATAAAATTTGGTGTTTTGCACAATTAAAACCCTCCCATCGTGATACACATTCTGCCTGTTACATTTAAGTGTTTCAGCTCTGCAGTTGTTTCACATTTTTTCCCCAGTAATCTGCTCTGCTAGCTGCTGCTCCTCGTAGCTTCACACCCCCATTTTTAGTTCAAGGGGCGTTTACATCAGATCCTGTGCTCCTTTGTTGACTGAGCTGCTCGGTGTTTGTCGTTACACCACCGTTGGGTTTCGTCTGCTCAGTCTCGGATAATTTAGTCGTCGTCTAAGATCAGACACACGCTTTTTTTTAAACCGCTGTGCTCGTTAAAAACCCGAGACTCACTTTCTGTCACGTCGGTGCGGAGGGTCATCCATATCCCCGGGGCTGTCACAGCTCCCCTAACCAGGTCCATCCTTCATCCCTTTTCTCATCCTTCAGGGGTCCTGCCCGCTTCGCTTCCATCTGTCTTGACAGGTCTAGGACTTGACCTTTCACCTCCCGGAGGTCCCGCCCCTCTCGTTACCCCTAACCCCCGAGCTGATTGTGTCAGGGACCTGGCGTTGGTTAACTCCCGTACAACACAGTACGTGCAGAGTACGCTGGTGGTGAGTAGCCAACTTGAAACTGGTATCAGAATCACTAAGGGGCGAAAACTAAATGGAGGTTCTTGATGGGAATTCACCCGGAGCGCCGTTCACACCTCCGCCAGCTTCAGTCCAGTGAAGAGATCACAGGTTCCCACTTGACATTCCCATTTTGAGAAACATCCTCCTCTGGACGGGGACACTTATCGTCTGGAGGAATGACACCATTAGAGAGGAGTGTAAAAGTAAAACAGTGTAGATTTTCATTCCTTTTACTCTCTCTCTCTCTCTCTCTCTCTCTCTCTCTCTCAGTCTCCCCCCTCCTCCTTCCCTTCCCTCCCCCTCCCCTCCCTGCCTGTCCTTGTACCTTGATTCCTGCTTAATGCCCAGACTGATGAGCCCAATTTGGACTGGTTCTGCAGCCAGCCCCGTTTGATTAATGGCTCTAGGCGAGGTAGCATCAGCGCTGCCTCGTCCTCGTTTCGTCCCCCCACACCCCACACACACACGCACACACACACACACACACACACACACACACACACACACACACACACACACAGTCACCCATTGCCACCAGACGAGCCTTGTAATTGATGACAGAGGGTTAGCCGTTTGCAAACCAAATGTGGAGGAGAGAGACGGGGCTAACTCTGCTTCTTACACCCTCTCTCTCTCTCTCTCTCTCTCTCTCTCTCTCTCTCTCTCTCTCTCTCTCTCGCTCTTTATCTGTCTATCTCTCCCTGTCTCCTCCGTCTATATTCCCCCTTTCATTAGGCGTTTGTCAGGTTGATATGAGGGCTGCGGCGGCATCGTGACGTGCTCAGAAAGCAGTATAAATATTTGATCAGCCCTAATGGAAATCGTCACAGCGCGCTAATTGTGCTACACATTATCTGAGGAGCACTATCAGCAGCGGACATCCCCTTTGATCCTCCCCCGTCTCCCCCTCTCCTCCCTCTGCCTCTCCTCAGCTTCTCCCTCTTTTGTTTATGCAGCTTATTTTAGCTAATATACCTCTCTCTCTCTCTCTCTCTCTCTCTCTCTCTCTCTCTCTCTCTCTCTCTCTCTCTCTCTCTCTCCCCCCTCCCCCCTCTGCCTTCTCTCTAACTCTAACGTTGATATCTCTGTCTGTTCCAGTCCCATGAATCCCATGCAGAAGAATGTGTGTGTGTGTGTGTGTGTGTGTGTGTGTGTGTGTGTGTGTGTGTGTGTGTGTGTGTGTGTGTGTGTGTGTGTGTGTGTGTGTGTGTGTGTGTGTGTGTGTGTGTGTGTGTGTGTGTGTGTGTCATTTCTGTCATCCTCTGGTGCCCTGTTTGTTGCTGTTTCCTTCTTGTGGAAATTAAATAGCCGAACACACCGGCCACGAAGGCCATACACACACACACACGCACACACACACAAATGACTGAAATGTGACTAAATCTAACAAACATTTTAGTGTAAAAATGAAGATGAAAAAAATCTGCTGCAAAAATCAACACTGTCACACACACACACACACACACACACACACACACACACATCTGCAGCTGATGAAGCACTATTACATGTGATACAGACATTTGCAATAAAGAAAAACATCTTATCAAGACATGAATTTAAAATCCCGAGCCAGTACCCTGCAGAGGTGCTGAGCAGACGCAGTTGACTGGACATCAAATCAAAGGGGATGCCGAGTTGACGTCTGCTCATATTTCAGCCATTAACTCAACGAACATCTGTGTAAAATCACTTGATTGTAAAAAAACACCAAAAAAAGAAAAACCCTGTTTGATCTCCTTCCCGACTCTTCCATAAGGGGAAATGTGTTAATAATCGCCACACAGTTGCAACCCAGACTTTACAGCACGAGCATCAGCTGTAGAGAGAGGACGCTTACTACCTCTGAATAGAGTTTTGATGAGCTTTGGCTGAACCACCTTTTTTATTTTTATTTATTTATTTATTTATTTTTTAAGCTCCAGCTTCACTTACCTGCCCATATTTGACTTTGTGCGTATTTCATTTGTGTGCTTTCCAACATTTCCTCTGTCTTTATTTATTCCAAATCAGACTGTCAGTGATTCTGATCCCTTTGATGTGATGAACACAATGAGATGTCTTTTCTTATAACGTCCTTCCTTAAAACCGACCCCCCCCCCCCCCCCCCATCCTGTTTGTATTTACTTGTTGTTATTTACGGCGCGTCTCCTGCAAGGATCTGTGACATTGTTTGGTGTCTCTCCCTCTTTTTACCCCTCCCTCTCTCTCTCTCTGTCTCTGTCTCTCGCCCTCCCTCGGACGTTTTCCATTTAGCCAAAGACAAAACAAGCTAATTAGATCGGAAGTGCGGGAATCAGTATTCAAATCAAGGCCTTGTCTGGACACAAACAGCAGGAAGCCAAACAAGACCCCGGCAATGCTGAATGGGAGGACAGGAGAGGCCGAGAGAGAGAGAGAGGAGAGAGAAAACAGAACGAGAAAGAGAGAGAGAGAGAGAGGGAGAAAGAGAGAGAGAAAGAGGGAGAAATGGGGTGTGTGTGTGGATGGGGAGGCTCAAATTGGCAGACACACACACACACACACACACACACAGACAGACACACACACACACACACACACACACACACACACAGACACTGGATCCAGCTCTGGACAGGATGTGTGTGTGTGTGTGTGTGTGTGTGTGTGAGTGTTCATATATAGAACTTGCCTCCCATAATAAACTCTGAATATGTCTCCAAGTATCTAGTAATGAATTTGGCTTCATTTGAATGCAGTTACTTTGATTGCTGTTTTCTTTTCTCTGTTGTTTTGCTTTGGTAACTCAGCGCTGTTGTTGAGGGTCCTACCCTCAACGTGTTTTCTGAGGTTTAAATAAAGGTTGAATGAAACTCTGGGGTGTATAAACTCCAGAACGAGGCAACGCAGGTTGAACAAACAGGGAGCAACATTTAGCATCGTGGCTACATGTAGCATTTTAACATCAACAAAACCATCACCACATTCAGTCTGAGACGTTACATCTTCTGGATTGCTTTATGGCACAAACATTGCTTTACCGCACAAAACAGGAAGACGGCGTTGTCCTTCCAGCACAAGTGGTGCTAAAGCTAAAGAGGGGGGGGGCATGTAGCAACATCCTCTTTGCAACAGGAAGCAACGGGGCTTATGGGAAATGCAGTTTTGTGAGGAACAATAGCACTA
Organism: Hoplostethus mediterraneus; assembly: GCA_034670385.1. Classification (NCBI taxonomy): domain Eukaryota; kingdom Metazoa; phylum Chordata; class Actinopteri; order Trachichthyiformes; family Trachichthyidae; genus Hoplostethus; species Hoplostethus mediterraneus. The sequence goes on along the minus strand of JAXDDW010000001.1, from coordinate 16,377,291 downwards.
CCAATACCACTGGCATGAGATCGAGGCTACCACATCGTCTTCACCACAATCGTCTCACCATGAATTTGACGCTGATATATCGTTTAGCAGGTGTAGCATGCTAGCTCCATTCCTCCACGCAGGTGCGATAGACTAGACTGACTCCTCCCACTGTGTGTTGTTACTTGGAGAGCGTCTCGTGTGTGTGTGTGTGTGTGTGTGTGTGTGTGTGCGTGCGCAGAGGGACAGATCTTTTCTTGACTCTTAACGTTCTGTTTTTGCACTCGATGCAATTCTTTCTTTCCTTCCCCTCTTTTCCATCCCTCCCTTCTTCTATTCCTGCCCTGCAGCTACAGCACGCTGGATGTGAATACAGTACATCCACTGGAATAGCACCGGGTCACTCAACTCCTCATAGGATAAAACAGCGCTCGGAGGCAGAGAGGGGCGTGTGTGTGTGTGTGTGTGTGTGTGTGTGTGTGTGTGTGTGTGTGTGTGTGTGTGTGTGTGTGTGTGTGTGTGTGTGTGTGTGTGTGTGTGTGTGTGTGTGTGTGTGAGAGAGTCTAGCTGGTAGTTTAGGGAAGAGTGTGTGTTAGTGCACTGTTATAGGCAAGACACTGCCAGCCAGAATGACTCTATTTTGGTACACACACACACACACACACTGGCAGCCCCAGATAAGGGAGACAAAGACAAGGGGAAGGGAGAAAAGGAAAGGAAAGGAGGAGAGGAGAGGAGAGGAGAGGAGGGGGGTGAGAGGTGGAGGTCCCATTATGTGGTATGGAGGGCCACCTGAGCTAAAGACGCCATTTGTTCCCAAATCGACCTGTCGACCCCCACCTAATTACCAGCCAATTATCTCCAAATGGACTGCATTCACCCCACGACCAGCACAGGGGGGTTCTCTCTCTCTCTCTCTCTCTCTCTCTCTCTCTCTCTCATACACACACACACACCTCTACCATTTCCCCTGTCTCTCTCTCTCTCGTTTTCTCTCTCTCTTCTCCTCTTGTTTCAGCGTGCTTCCTGCGAGAGATACTTACACACACACACACACACACACACACACGCTCAATTCACTGTGAAATACTTTGGGTGTTAATTAAGTGGTCCAATTAACTGTAGCAAGGGTTGAGACTGAATTTGTGTGTGTGTGTGTGTGTGTGTGTGTGTGTGTGTGTGTGTGTGTGTGGAAACGCCTGAAGTTAAATCTCATGTGTGTTGTGTGTGTGACTGTGGATGTATGGCTCAGTTTATTCATTCCAATGGATAGGCATTGTGTGTGTGTGTGTGTGTGTGTGTGTGTGTGCGTGTGTGTGTGTGTGTGTGCGCGCGCATTGTACATTGTAGCACACAGGATTGTGATTATTGTTCCATACCTCTGCATCTTTTTTCTTTTTTTTAATGTTTTTCACTCAGTCTGTTCCTCTTTTCCTTCACTCCTCTCTCTCTCTCTCTCTCTCTCTCTCTCTCTCTCTCTCTCTCTCTCTCTCTCTCTCTCTCCCTCTCTCCCCTCTCTCTCTCTCTCTCTGGCACCGCTCAGTCTCAGCAGGCTGATGTGTATCGATGGGTCAGGCGCGCAGGAGCCACCCGAAGGAGAAGACGGCTGCGCCCCTGTTCCCAGAATTCTTTGTGGTCGGCCTCCATTGTTCGCCGCCACTTGTATACAGTATTGTCAGACGACTGATTGTGAGCCTCCGTTCTCTCGCTCCGTGCGAGGCGAGAGAGCGAGCGAGCGGGGCAGAGGAGGGAGAAGGAGGGAGGAGGAGGAGGAGGGAGGGAGGAGGAAGAGGGAGCAGTAAGCATTGTGTCCTTGCGCTCCCCATTCTCCCGCCTTCCCATCTGTTTCCTCTCTTCCTTCCTGTTTCTGTGGGACGACTAACAGAGTAGCACCAGCGCCGCCAGAGACTCCTAATAGGGGAAATACGACGGAGCGGGCCGAGATATCATCTGGCCGAGTGGCACAATAGTTTTGAACTCTGACACCTAGCTGCTCATTGGCTGACTTTGATCTCTCTGTGTGTGTGTGTGTGTGTGTGTGTGTGTGTGTGTGTGTGTGTGTGGTTGTGTGCATATGGAAATCAATTTTTTTTTATAACCCTCCACCTTTTTCATAATGTGCAAATCTCACACTCGTCATCGCGTCTCCATCTACGCTTCTTCTTCTCCTGCTGACACTGCCGCTGCTGTTTGTGCTCGTTCTGCTCGTGCACTGAATCCGTGCGCTTTTTTTTTTTCCCCGTGTTCTTATTGACATCCTGTTCCTCTTTCATGCAGCCAATCATATTCATGCTGCTGCAACTCCCCAGTTTCCCCCAGGGGGGCCACCTTTAAAAGTTGCACCTAATCTAATCAAATCTGCTCTGATATAAATGCTGAATGCGTCTAGTTTGGATGTGTGTGTGTGTGTGTGTGTGTGTGTGTGTGTGTGTGTGTGTGTGTGTGTGTGAGCGAGCCGGGCCTTGGCGGTCTCCTGGCTGGAGTTGAAGCTAAGTGGATTAGCATATCTCCCATGTCAGCTCCATTCACACTGACAGCCTGATGACATGAGACTGTTTGACGGCCGCGACCCACCTGACGCCCACGGCTCAGGCCTCTCAGCAGGTGGTCTCGCTCTGGGAGAGAGAGAGAGAGGGAGGGAGAGAGAGAGGGAGAGAGGGAGTCAGAGATGGGGCACAGCTTTGTTTTGGAAAGCTACAGTAGGAGTTGAGGTGGAGAGCGAGCAGCCGAGGTCCCAAAGTAACTCTTTTTTACTGCCCCGGCAGAGTGAAATCTCCCTGTGTTTTCCTCTCGCTCCAATAAGGAGTGAGTTTTCATATTAACATTTTATGACATTTCCTCCCTGCTCTGTAGGCGTTTGGGTTATGGGGCTTATACGGTGCCATATGTTGGAATTTTGTGCCTCAACGTTTGACTGAAGGAAGTTTCATTCGCTTTATTGCATAGAAAATGAAAATGTGTGATCACGTCGGTACCCGGCTGTACCCGCGGAGCTGCCCGGGACCCGCCGCTGCATCCAACTCACATTTTCCTTGGCAACACGAGGAGACCCACTCCCTTCTCCTCCCCTACTCCCTTCTCCTCCCCTACTCCCTTCTCCTCCCCTACTCCCTTCTCCTCTACGTCTCCTTCCATCCTCGCCTCTCCTCTCCCAACCCGCATCCCCTCCACCTCTCCTCTCCTCTCCCATCACCCCCTCCCCCTCCTCCTCCCCGGCCACCCCCCCCCCCCCCCCACCCTCTCCTCCCCGGCCTAGCCAGGCAATGCTAACACTTTTGTCAGGGTGATTAATAGCACGCTGGATTGCCGTTAATTCACTGGCTAATGACTGGAGGGAGCGGGCGAGGAGGAGAGAGGAGCAGAGCGGAGCGAGGCCGGGGAGTAATAGGCTGATGTATGGGGGTAGGCTGCTCCCCGTGGCAGAGGTGAATATCATCACCTCCTCCTCCTCCTCCTCCTCCTCCTCCACACAGCACACACTGACACACTGACACACAGGTATACGTGGTCATATGATGGAAGTGTTAATGATACTAAATCTAACAAACGTCTTCGTCTAAAGATGAAGATGGAAACTAAATCTGCTGCAAAAATCAACACTGTCACACACACACACACACACACACACACACACACACACACACACACGTGCGCTAACCCTCTCCTCTCCTGGTTAATCAGAATGGATGGGTTTGTTCTGCGCGCTGTCTGCCTGTGTGCTCCCCTAGCTCGCTGTCTGGCCTCCCCAATGGTTTGCTAAATGAAGCTGCACTAGCAGGCAGCAGTGGGTGTAGAGGACCCCCCCCCCCCCTCTCCCCTCCACCCTCCCACCACCTCCCCCCCCCCCCCACACACACACACACACACACACAGTAGTGCGATAGCTTGTTCCCATACGATGTCCTGTGTTCAGTATCCACCCTGTATCAGCTGCAGGGTGAAAACTGAGTCACATGATGCGTTTTTAACATTTTTATGTCATATTTCTATTTCTGTTATAATTAACGTTGATTTTGACTTCACGTTGTTGATACTTGGAAAATGATGCTGAATTGCCGACGCTCGTTAAGTCGGCGATGACTCTCGCTCTTCGGCTGTTTGATCGGTAGACCAAACGCAGGTCTGGGTGCAGTCGTAAACATTGTGTGCTTGAATGTGCATTTCTCTGGATGGATGTTCCAGTTTGGTCCCTTTACCTGCAGAAAAGGTGTTAAAACATCAGTAGATCCTGAGACATCTGACCTCTGAATCTCTGAAGGAGGAAGTAGGGATCACTTTATCTCTGCTCTCTTATTTTCTGGTGATTCTATTTCTGTTCCCTATTTGTCTTCTTCATCTTCCTGTCACTTCCTTCCTGTTCTTTCTCTCTCTCCCCCTCCCCCCTCCCTCCCCCTGGGTGATGTTTGCAACTCAATTTGCCAAATGTAACTTGCTATTGATTATTATTAATATTTATCATGTTTGTGAACATGTTTTCTCCTAGCGCTATTAATCTGCCCTGTTAATAAATGTCTGCAGCAGCCCGGGCCCCGGGGGCCCCTGGGGAGTTAGCATGGGGACCACAGGGCCAGTACACACACACACACACACACACACACACCTGCTCTCCGCTGCAGGAGGTTGCCTGCTGTCTTCTATTTGCCTCGAGGCTTGAACGGATCTCAGTGTACACACACACACACACACACACACACACACACACACACACACACACACACACGCACACACACACCGTTGAAGGAGAGAATGCCTCTAGGCTGCTCAGCACAAATAACACATCAATACATCAACCGTGTTGTAACACTGCTACACACGCCAACACACACACACACACACACACACACACACACACACACACACACACACACATGAGAGCTCCCCTCTGATTGAACTACATCATCCAGTTGTCTGTTTGTGGAAACGTTGAAAAGTTCACAAGCACTGAGATCAGATTTCTGGCTACTGAAACGACAGGAAGGAAGAATAGATGGAGGAGAAAAAAGGAGAGAATGCATAGAGGAGGAGAGGGACAGGGACAGCTCCCCCTAGCAGCTTTGATAACCATACTAGGCAAGGTTAGATAGAGAACACACACACACACACACACACACACACACACTGAGGAACATGCTCTGTGTACCGATGGCACAGCGATGGCAAACTCTGTGGATTCCTTCATAACATCCTTCTTTCTTTCTTCTTCTTTCTTTTTGTCTCTCTCTCCTCCCTCCCCCTCCCTCCCCCTGCCTCCCCCTGTGACCGCAGTAAGCTCTCTGCCCACTCCGAAGAAGCCACGGTTCAACTTTTAAGTGTTACTTGGAAATGTTCCCCGGTGCTTTTACAAGGGGAAACAGTGTGGCTTTCTTGCTCGGAAAGGCTCGCTAGCATTGTAGCTGACCGTCCTCCCCCCCCCACCCCCCAGTGCACACACAGACACACACACACACACACACTAAAACACACACCTTACACACACCTTCTTCACTGAACTCCCTCGTTTGGCTGCCTCGTCACATGCTTCCATTTATACGTCATCTTGACTATATGGTACCCCCGTGCCACCATGGAAAAACACACCGTCGTACAGTTACTCACCTCCCTCTCTCTCTCTCTCTCTCTCTCTCTCTCTCTCTACGTTTCATTTGCACTCGTTTGATTTTTACAGCTGCCTCTCTCCCTTTTTCCCCCCCCTCCTCCTCCTCCTCCTCCTCCCCTCCCGTCTCAAACCAGAGGGTGATTAGGCTCTTTTGTGTGGAGACAGAATCATCAAAGGCCTGCTTACTAAAGAGGAACAGGTACCAATATCACTCCACGGCCCTAAACCCAGCCAATAATGCAGCTAAGTGGGACCATATTGACACAATATTGGGGGTGCAAACACCAGATTAGGCTTGTGTTTGAATGCTCACCCCACACACACACACACACACACACACACACACACACACACACACACACACACACACACACATGCACATCACACACACACAATGCTCCCACATCAAAATGTTTGGTCATTTCTTGCACAACCAACCACCCATTTTTCATATCTGTCACGGTCCACACATTCTCCCCCTCCCTCCCTTTTTCGTTTTTTTTTTTTCTTTCTTTTTTTTTTCCTTTCCTCTCTTTCACCAGACAAACTTTTCTCCCCATATTTGGAGCCGGTGCAGAATTGTTGCATAGTTTTGCCTTTTCCCTGGACACTGGCTTTTCATCAGTGGCCCGGTGCTTTCCTTTTGAATTGAAGCAGATCAACTTACTGGCCAGACAAAGATACAGTCTCCGTGTGCATTGGAGAGGGAAGGCAAGCTACATGGCCGTCATTGGCCATCCCGAGGCGCACACGTTCCTGTTTCCAGCTTCTCTTGTATTGTTGCTCTGAGGCCACAGACGAGGCTCTCTTCTGGATGCTCTTGCCTCGGCGGTGGGAGTTGCAGAGCGAAGCGTACACCTGGCTCTGAATGGCTCACGCTACGCTACTGCAGGAGCTTTTCCAATGTGTGTCACTGTTGAAAAACAATGTGTAAAAAAAAATAATAATAATAATGTGAAGCTGGGAGTGCACATGCTGCAAAGGAGAGCGAGTTCTAGTCTTTATTTGACGCACGTTTCCAGGTTCATTAGCTCGAGAGTGTTGCGTTCGAAAACGTGCATCCTAGCATGCGAGCCGGAGCTGTTGCTTTTTTCCAGGCAGACGGAATCGCACGGTGCAGCTCCGTATGTACGCCACAAGGCACATGTGTTTGTGTGCGTTCAGGCAGACGGCAGAAAATGACTCCAGATCTCTATCTCCCTGGCGTTTAAGTCTAGAGTGGTCTGATTAAACACAACCACAGGACAATTTGCCTGTTGTAAGGCGCGCCGATCACGCTGCTGATTTTCAGCTCCATGTCAAGTTATTTTACCATGGCAACACTGATTACAATGTTATCGCCATTTCATATTTTCTATTTTTTTTTTCTTTTTGGGGCGGTGGGGGTTTATCCACGCCCTCCAAAGAAATTTTCGTCAGACCTTTCTGTAATGTTAAGGCCATTTTTATTATTATTTATTATTTTATTTTTTGAGGTATTTCACTTTGTTGTGTGTGTATTTAATAGAATTGTATCTTGCAATTATATGAGATCTCATCTTTACCCACAACATCATCTGATCTGCTCGCACATGTGTTTGTAGTAAAGTAGCAGCTCCTACGGTGCAAACAGACGTGTGCATGGCTGTGTGTTTGTGCGTATGATAGCATGCATGTGTGTTCATACGTGCCCTGAAATCTTTGTTATTGCAAGCCATGCCGGAAAACAAAGAGCTCCGTTTATGGCATGCATTTACAATTTATCAAATAAATGGGATGCCTTCATGTGGCCTGGGCCGGGCTCTGGGGCTGAGCACCGTAGTTTTCCACTGGAATAACAGGCGCTGAACAAGCGGGCCATTGTAGCTGCAGCCAGCACCGGGACCCCCAAGGTGCGAATTAATGATTGACCCCTGATGTAATCAGGATAAATAGCTCTCCGTAAAGAGATGGCGAGAGTAACGGAGAGAGAAAGAACAACACGAGGAGCCAGGGAGAGGAAGGCACTATCTGGCCCGGGCTGTGTTTTAAGAAGCCCTCGGGGAGACGAGCTTAACATCTCTTCCTGGGTCTTCCGAGACCCAGAGCAAACACACGGCCGTTTAAAAGCAGCTCAGTCGTCAGTTTTTAGAGTCGTCGACCTCCTCCTCCTCCTCCTCCTCCTCTTCCCCCGGCCCCTTTCGTTATTTTCCTGCTTTCTTTTCTCATTTACAATCTTTTTTTTTTTTTGGTCGGCAGCGAACATCACGGTCGAACATGGTCAAGCTCACAACTTGTCGTAGGGAGGGGAGGAGAGAGAGAGAGAGAGGGAGCTCGTCTCGAGTGGCGAGTAATCTAAACCTCAGTTCCTCTCCAGGCAACTTTCTACTGGATACGAGAGCTTAGACTATAAGACTTTAACTTGTTTAAATTCACATTGTATTTGCTCTGCTGCTTCAAGTCTCCAACAAAAGATGTTTTGTTCATTAAAATTAAGGTTGTTAGGCTTGTTTTTTTTTTACCTCTTTCTCCTTGTCAATTACTTGATGTAGTGATCTGCACTTTTTTTTTTCTGCATCGAGGCTCTCAAAGCCAAATAGTATTTAATAGATTTTCCAAGGCTGTCTTTCGGCTTGGTCCAAATTGCGCTCGATGGGTCGGGTGCCAACGAGAGAGAGAGAGGGTGAAGAAAAAAAAAGTTTTTAAAGGCCCAAAAAACACTTTTGATTGTGCAGAGGGAGCAGCAGATAGGGCCCGGGTTATAAAACTTTAATTGATCTGTGAAAAGTGGAAGCTACTGCTGGCTCACATGTTCCACGCTTAATTGCGCGCCTGGTCTGAGCCCGCTATGAAACAGCCATCATTAAAAAAATGGGTTCTTTTTCGCCTCGGAATCGCTGGATGACGCAAAAATCGGCCATAAAAGGCTGGATTTTTACTGCTGCAGCTTTATGTGATAAGTTTTCCCGGATCTCTATGGACAAGGGCTATAGGTTTGCCAGGCGCTGGAAGAAAAAAAAAAAAGCCCCCGTCGCATGCTTTCGTAGTTTCACGTTTCACATTTTAAGAACGTACATGTCGGTGAATTTAACAACTTTCATATTCTCCGTCTCTGAAAAACCCCAAGCGTTCATCAAAGAACAAGAATCTGATATCTCCAGTTGATTCCAGTGATGTCTCTTTTTTTTTTTTCCTCCTGCGTCGGTTTCTTGATTAGCTCATTCTCCCTCCGGGCTCGAGCCTTTACTAGCCTCTGTGCAGCCCGCCACGCCTCCACGGGTATTTATAGACAATAATAAACTATTAAAACATACGTTGAGTGTGCACGTCTCTCACCTCTCACGTGTTTAGTCACCCAACCTGCATTGTGCGAAACTAAATCGACAAAATCGTCTGCGTGAGGCGAACGCAAAAGGATGCGTCGTTACCTAATAAACTTTTCATGTAGTAAGTGCGGTGTTGGTGGACGTTAGTGCCCGACGCAGCTCCGGCTAAAGCCCTGGGAAGTGGCGGCGGGCTTGGCAGCGGGCTCGCGTTGGAGGCTAGTCGAGGGGAGAGGGCTTGATTGGAACCAGTCCTGCTGTAATTTTGGGCCTAGTTGGCCTCCTGATTGCCAGTCCCTGTGTTTAGATAGTAAAACTGCAGTGGTGCTTTCGCTAAAGATGCCGGGATCTGTGCAGATAGAGGCAGAAAGGAGAGGCACACGTAGATGTGCTCAGGCAACACACACACACACTTAGACACACACACACACACTTAGACACACACACAGGGCTCATATTAACGGTATTAGACTGTGTTGCTTTTTTCTGTCAACTGGGGCAGAGAGAGAGAGTTCAGATAGAGAGAGAGAGAGCACATACACACATGCACACACACACTGCATACACCCCACACACAGATATGCATGTGCACAGACACAGATGCAAACACCCGCTGTTCATGATGACTATTCAATAACAGAGTAAAGGAAATGGGATGAATCTCAGAGCATAGTGTTATGTTTCTGTGACCCCTACCGCACAGACACACACACACACACACACACACAGTGTTCATCATCGTTTTCACTGACATTGAAATGGTGGTATCCTGGAGTGTAGCCACAATTATGTTGTCAATCCCTGAGCATGACAATAATAATCAGTGACGAGGCTAACCAGGTCAGCAGCAGGCACAGCCAGGCGCTGCTGCCCATTATCTGTAAGTCGAACCCCCGGCAAAAAAACAGTGGAAGAGAAACTTTCCCCATCGGGGACTTGGCCACCCTAAAGCGTCTTCTTCTTCTCTTCCTCTGGCGCTTGTCAGATAGCCTCCGGGAAACCTGCGAACTAAGCGTTTTCAAGCTGAGGACCCTCAGACGGATAGAGGCATTTTGCCTGAAGAGCCCCAAAGTTGCGCAATGTGGTTTTCTAGCGGTTTGGAGGTTTGGAGGTCGGCGTCGGGGTGTTTTTTGAACGATGAGGGGTAAAGAAGTCGACTTCTTTCTGAGAAGAAGTCCATAGTGCAAAATCAGCTTATTGAAATACCGAGCCTGTGATTGGTCAAGGTGCTGTGACCGTCCTGCCTTTGTTCCTTTTCACTGTTTGGTTGGAAAAATACTTGAGCCCTAAGCTGTCATCTCTCATGAAAAACAACTAACTAACTATGTAATGCTCAGAGTATAAGCTACCCCAAAGTAAACAAGCCTTCTCAACCTCTCTCTCTCTCTCTCTCCTGTGTCCCTCAGATGACAGCGAGCCAGTGGACAGCATGTACGAGACAGAGGCCGACCTCCCGGGTTTAGCGGCCGGCGGAGGAGGAGGGGGCAGCGGCGGCGGCGGCGGCGGCGGCGACAGCCCCGAGGAGGACGCAGAGGACGGCATCAATAACATGTCCCCCCTGCCCTCCCCGCCTCCCTCCCACCACCCGAACAACCTCCACCACCACCTGCTGCACCCCCACATCTACGCCTCGCACCACCACCACCACCACCACCTCCACAACAACAACAACAGCAACCACAGCAGCAACGACGAGGACTTCACCACACCCAAGGAGGGCTCGCCCTACGAGGCGCCCGTCTACATTCCCGACGACATTCCCATTCCCGGCGAGCTGGAGCTGCGGGAGTCCTCCGTGCCCGGCGCCGGCCTCGGCGTGTGGGCCAAGACCCACATCGGCGTGGGCGAGAGGTTCGGCCCGCACAGCACACTGCACCACGGGGCCACGGGCAAAGACGGCTCCTTCGGATGGGAGGTAGGCTGGCCTCTCTGCTTTGTTTTGTTGTTCGTTGAGTTTCTTTTCTCTCTCTTTCTGCTGCTCTATCTTTTTTTTTTTTGTCTATAACTGTTGACCGCTTATGTATCTCACGGCAAACACAAATGTAAGAAAGACTGATGGCGGCAATGAAGCAGCGCTGGGGAAGGTAAGTGAACGAGAGAGCCACTCTTCTGTTTCCAACCATAACTCTTCATTCACAGACAGTCATCAGTCGTCAGCAAAGATGTTCATTCCATTTACATCCCCCCGTGTGATTGGACCTCATCTTTGAACCTTCACACACACACTCTCTCTCTCTCTCTCTCTCTCACACACACACACACACACACACACACACACACACACACACACACACACACACACACACACACACACACACACACACAAAACACACTCCTTCAGAATTCCACCAGCACGCCAATGTCAGACGGAAAAATCTAGCTGATTAGTGGAGGTATCAGCTTTTCTGGGCGTCGGTCCGAGCGACCGAGCGCGCTCATTTGGTCACGCCACCCGATATGGAAATGGAAGAAGCGTGGTCCAATGCGGTGGCGGCGTATTGAACTATTAATTTTCATTTCAACATGACATTAGAGGATATTGAAGTTGCTTCAGTAAGCTCATTAGGAAAAAAGGAACTCCTGATCTCTGTCTCTCTCTCTCTCTCTCTGTCTGTATGTCTCTCTCTCTCTCTCTCTCTCTCTCTCTCTCTCTGTCTCTCTCTCTAACTCTCTCTTTCTCGTATGCCTAATCAGTGATGAAATATACTGGCCTGCTTTTCATTTCACCGACTCCCTGTCTCTTCTTCTTCTTCAAGGGGCTGGTCATTCACGTTGGTCTCATATTACATTCATGTGCAATTAGGACTAGAGACTTAGGACGAGTTAATCATTGGAGCACCATCTTGGAAAGGGAACGCTGGAATTAGACACCGACAACCGATGTGTGCAGGTTCAGCCGTACTGTTTTGGTTGTGAAACATTTGCAGAGAAAAAGCCCTTTTAATTTGAAGGGATGTTCACACCCGCTCAGTACAGCTTTTCTGGTAGCGACGCATTTAGAAGATGTTACTTGTACAACAGTGAGGATTTCAAATCACAGCCTGACTAGATTCACGTGAGCAATAAGTTTCCTAAGGATTTGTGAAATCTATTATTTTACACTATAGAAATCTATAGCATTATTGACAAGACAGAAAGCTGAGTTAGCAAGTTAGCACAGATGCTACTAGCTACTCTAATGTAGCTTGTATGAAGTGAACAATTAAGCAAACTGAAGCACAAACATGCCAAGGTAATATGAGCGCCATAACAGCAGGTATAATCATTTCATAAAACAGATTTGTATTATTTGATTTATTATTTTATCAGCTTTACACACCACAGTTGCGTGTTGAATTGCTGTAGTCCATTCAAGTCTATTGTACAATATTATTTTTTCATGATCCAAAGTTTTATGGCACTTGACATTTAAACATGGACAGAATCCATCAACCAAATGGTGATTTGGGATTTGAAGTTCGAGGCGTATCAAGTTAGGATCACTGCATAAGCATGTCTAATTCACATTAACAGCCTCTAAAACACGGTGCATGCTGGGGGTCAAACAGAGCCAATACATGCTGTAGGGTTTCTCACTAGAACAAAACATCCCAAAATATTACTTAATATAGAAGTCCCGTATGTGAGAGGCTGGTGAAAGGCCAGGTCAGTGAACGGGTTCCCGGGGGAGTCTCAGGGGGGATCCCACACAATCTGAACAACTGGACATTCCTCCAACAGTCCTTTAAAAAATCCAAAATAATTTCCTCTTCCAAATCAACTTTTTTCTATTTCCTTTTCTCTCTGTTCCCCCTCAACAGTTGTGTGAGCATGAGCGATTAGAGCACAAAGGCACACGCCGAAACCTTTTCCCTTTTTTAAAGTTCATACTATGGCGAGCCGGTCGGGGTGCAAAAGGGCGCCCCTCCAAAAGCTACATGCTCCCCCTCTGCTCCCATGTTTTCTCTCTGTCCTCCCCCTCCCTCTCTCTCCCCTCTCTCTCCCCTCTCTCCCCAGTCATCGGCCAAGCTTCAGCACTCTGTAGACACACACACACACACATACGATACATTTCTCAGCACATCGTTGACCTTTTTTCTCTTCCGTGATGGACTGATGTGGGAAGATAGCTGGCCAGGTCTTTTCATTAGGACCAGTCATCAAACCACCATGCCACAAAGGTCTTCCCCTGTGTGTGTGTGTGTGTGTGTGTGTGTGTGTGTGTGTGTCTGATATATCAGCCATCTTAGATCAATAAGCCACTCATAAAAGGTTTGTGGATGGGGAAGGGGGAGCACATTCCAAACCCCACCTCTCGGTATGGCACGTTTAGTTTTTTTTTGTCACTGTTGATGACATTTTGGTCGCTTTGCCTTGGAGCGGTGCAACCTTTTTCTACTCTGTGTACTTCCTGGCCTCCAAACCTGTCAAAAAAAAAAGGTCCGACCCTTCTTCTCGTTGCCTCCCGGTGGAAGACAGACGCGGTTCAGGCTGCATTACTTTTTAAGACGTCCTGTCTGGTTTGGGGCCGGGGGGCTCTTTCTCCCACAGACCCTTATCACAGACAGTCATAACAGTCAGCCTGTTGATAGCCATCGACAGACTCCCCTAGGAGCCCGGTGCTCCCCTGTTCCTCACCCCTCTGCCGTCCACCCCTCTACTCATCTACTTGCCTCTCGTCTTAAGCAAATAGACAGAAAGAGTGGAGATGGGGTGAGTTACGAAAAAAAAGAGATGAAACAGAGTCTAATGTGTGTGTGTGTGTGTGTGCTCCTCCTGTTCCCTGCCAGAACAGGGGTGTCTGTTATGAAAGATAATAAGTGATATGATGTGAGATCCCCCTGTGGTGTGAACACGATCGTAGCCTGAGCAGACTGATTGTGCTCCCATGTGACCTCTGCAGCATCGCACTCTTATCCAAGACAGTTTTAACAACACTGACTGCATTTTTGTGGAGTTTCTTTTTTTCTTCTCACTAACACTGGCAGGGACTCGTCAGGCTTTGCAAACACCGCGGTCTACCGCCTGAGCCGTACAACTCCACTATCACATGACGCATGCTGGAGTGCTTTTTTTTTAAATATATCTGAGTGTATGGCTTGAGAGAGAGAGAGAGAGAGAGAGAGAGAGGGAGAGAAAGAAGAGAGGAAGCCTAGTGTTGTCTGTCCCGGGGCGTCGGGGACTGGAAGAGGTGTTAACTCAGACTCATTTCAGCGAGACGGACAGCTCAATCTAAGCGCTGCCTTCGCTGCAGGCCACGGCCATTCTCCTCCTCCGTCTCAGACTCCCTCCCTGGGCCGGCACCGAGTCATCCATTTAAAAACCATTATGCTCCCCCTTTAGCACAACATGATAGAACGCTAGGGCCCCGGGTCGTGTGTGTGTGCGCGCGTGTGTGTGTGTGTGTGTGTGTGTGTGTGTGTGTGTGTGTCAACCCTCCAGGATAGGAAGGCCTGAGCCGGCAGAGTGAGGGGAGGCCCTCTGAGAGTCCGGCGGTGGGGGATCTACTGTCAGAGTGACTGCTGCTATTATCTGGCTGGTAGATTGGCCCCGACTCGCCCATTGATAGAGGCATGTCACTCCACAATGGCTGCGGGTATTGCGCCGGTTCGCTGACTGGCATTGAAGCGACTGCCGGAGCTAACTCCCCCCCCCCCCCCCCCCCCCGTGTACGGATGGCAGCAGGAGAGGGCAAGTCAGGGCGCACGACTGAAATGTTGCAGGACATCCGTAAGCGTAAAGACAGTCGCGGGAGCATTAAAAGTGCAGCGAACCAAAGAGAACGAAATAAAAATGTCATTCTGTCGGCACGTTTTAACGTTTCTGAAGCTCCAAAACCAAACGCCGCCGAAACCCTCCCGACGCGATATTAATGGTTGTTTACTCTCTCGCTCTCGCTCTCCTCAACCCCGTGACCGCCGGGCGTGTCCTCGCACCTCTGAATCATCGGCTTTTGTCACACCTCCAAAAAACCTCTTTTACCTTTTTGTCATCTCTCGCTATCTTTTGTTCCCCTTGTTTGCCAGATCTCACGGAGCGCTCGCTTGGAAGGTCAACACGTGACTTCAGGTGTTCGCTGAGAAACCGCGTGAAGACGGAGTCGACCTGGGTGTCATTTCCCGGGCTCCCTCCTCGAACCTGTAATTACCACTCTCGCTATCGATCCGGCAGTGCCGATCCTCAGAGTGATCTATTAGTGCGGAGGAATCCTAGATTTTAAGGCGGGAGGATATTATGGGATGTGCGTTTCGTGTTGAACCTTTTGGACAAGGTCAGCACATAATGCTTGCGCGTGCAAAAACATACATCATGGAGTCCATGTCAGCCCTGCGGCCACGTTTGTCTCGGAGTGACTCGTTTCGCAGCGGTGGACCTTGGGATGACTTTGTTGCCGGGCAAACTTTTTTCTTTCTCTGTCCCTCCATTCTTTTTTTTTTTTTTTCTGTTTGCCTTTTGTGGTGTGGGGTGATTTTCCATATCAGTATCATTCATCCAGTTGATGTGTGGAAAGAGGGGAAAAGTATGCTACCTCTTCTGTTTGCCCTGTTATTGACTCAGCGATAGGCTAAGACGTCTGGCGGGCACTCTCACGCCGCCGAGGGCCTACGTGACAGATACCCATCCAGCCATGGCATCATGCATCTCCCTCTCACCCTCCATTAGGCTCTAAATCTCCGGCTTGACAGCCAGCTTTTCATGCTGACGCTTTGCTCCCTTTGTTCCCGACCTAATCGCTAAGCTAAGCTAACATCTTTGTCTCCGGGAGAGGAGAAGAAGTCCTGGCGCACCCCGACACTTATCTGTCCTGACCCCACCTCTCAGCCTCCTAAACTGTTTGCTCGCCTTTTGTGTGTTTTTTTTTTTCTCCGGGAAGGTAGATGGCCACGTCCTTATGCGTCGAGATATCCTTACAGGGCATTCAAGGTGCAGTTTGCAACTTGTCTGATCTGTTTGCCTTCCGCAGCAAAGTGTTCTTTATCTCGACGCTCGGCCCGAAGGGTGACTGGTACGGAGCTGATAGGGCAGGAACCTGCCAGAAGACAGTAGTCAACGCCGAGGGAATGGACAGAGCGAGACGGGGCGAAAGAGCGAGAGCGAGAGAGAGAGCGAGATAAGGAGCGCTGGAGTCGTTTCCTGCTCCATTTGACTAATGCGCTGTCTAATGTTCTCACGGTGACAGCCGCCGCTCCGCTGTTGTGATTACGGGTGTCGTTCAAGGTTAGGGGGGAAGGTAAGCCTTCGCAACCCTTCCGCATCAAACCTTAATCCTATATGAACCCCGTTTGTTCCGTCATCCGTTTCTAGACAGTCTCAGTCCCAACATTGATTTCCAGTTAACTCGAACCCCTACCGTGTGCGCCATTGTATTACGCTATACTGCGTGAGCGAAGCTCTTCAAGTAAATGGGGTGATTATCATGTCTTTTAGTAATCAAATCAAGTCCATGCTCTGATGAGCTCCGGAGAGTACCTCTCCTTAAAGCCACTTAACAGGAAAAACAGCAGGCCCATTTGGTTTTGCCTACCTGGATCGAGTTTCAATGGAAACTAAAAGATAATTGTGTATTTACATTCTGCACAAAATGGCCAGAACCACTTTTGTTATCATATATTTTACTGGCATGATTCACAATATTTTAGGCTGCATTTAAAGTTTTTTTTCTACTTGTTTAAAAAAAATCATATTGTTTCAAAACTTTAGTTGTGTCCGTGTGAAAGTATTTATACATTTTTTCATACACAGCTGCAATTTTTCTCGAAAGATTTTGGTGTTAATGTCTGGAGTTATTCTGGCGCGCGTGCCTCCATTCCCACACTGTAATGAAAAGGGATATCAATCCCTGTGGTTTCTAATAACGGTATTGACCAACAGCGTGCGGTTTTCTGTCATCATTGCTCGACTTTGAAAGAAACCCCAAGTTTACACACGGAGCAAAAACACCGGAGAGCGAGCGTAACACCGCAAGTCCCGCGCCCGGGCGCTGTAATATCTTCCATTCGCGTTCCGTTTTATGTAGGTTTTAAACATGCCATTAGCCAATTTAATCCAATTTTCCCAGCTTTCGGAGCACTCCAGTGGAACAGGCTCCATCTAATATTAAACATATGGTCGCTGTTGCCCCTAGAAACACCGCAGCGGCGCTGGGGCCTCGCTCTAAGGAGCTGTTAAAGACGTGTCTCCCGCGTCCCACTGAAAACCGTTGTCAATTATCTTTCGCTGAACACGGTAATTGATAACGAGGAAGCAGGGCAGCAAATTAAACGTCAAGTTTGATTAGGAGCCTGATGCCTTATCATTTGTTCATAACTCGTTACCAACATCTGTTAATTAGTTAATAAATTAATCTGCGGGGGCCCCCAGATGAAAGGTGCCCGGGCTCCCGAGGAAAGTGGACGGGGGCAAAGTCATCCATCTTTTGAGGAGAGTGGAACTCGACAAATATTGTCCCAGGGATTTGGGGCTGTTATTACTTGGTCATTGGTTTCAGACCTCAGCCACTCCGGCCAAGCAAATCTCAATGGAAGCTCTTGTCTGCCTGAATAACCCCCCCCCCAGTCTTCCTCACGCATCTCCTCCACAATGCTATCCTTATTGAGGCTTCTCTGTGCAGACACACTTTAAACACTCATTTAAAAAAAACCTCCACATCGGTCCATCAGTCGTCTGTGGCCAAGTGCAGGTAACCCCCCCTCCCTCCTGCCCATGTATCTATTGAAACCCCATCGTTCATCGTTGACCTGATGAATAGTCCCATCAGTTAGACCCTGAGGGCGAAAGCAGACAATGACGCTGCTCTGTGCCGCGGTGGAAAATGATGACATTTGTCAAATGCTGTTTTTGTTGTTGATTAGATTCATGCTTCCACTTGGACTTGGAGGCCACATCTAACCCTTTGCTGCCCCCCTCCTCTCCTGCTGCTGGTCTTGTGCAGTGCTTAGAAATTAGCCATGAAACCACCTTGATGTGGATGATATAGCTTGTCAGAGTCAGGAGAAACCAAGAACGTACAATCTCTCTCTCTCTCTCCCTCTCTCTTATGCACACAGCAAAGTGTTTAACTCTCAATCCCCAAGTGTTTCTGTGAGTCAGGCCAGAGGTAGTCACCTATTAATCAGGTTCTCATGGCCCGTTGTAAATAGCCATGACCCGTAATCACATACTGTACACAACACAGCCCACAAATACTTTGATTAACTCTTTACACTATGTTTACTATATACTTTGTCTTGGTTTTGATTGAAACAGCAGCTCAAGATGTCATGTATGTGTTTCGTCTGTGTTTGTACTGTACATGTACACAAATGCACATGTGCAAGTACATGAGCACGAGCACGTGTAAGGAAAACATTCAGACCCACGCATGCAGGCGGGCAGGAAAAACACATTCTCCCTTGTTATTCTTTCCTGGACTCGGACCGTTGAGAACACGAGGGCGAGAGTGAACGGCGAATCGCGATGACGACATCACGTGTAAAAACAGTGTTGAATTGTTGAAGTGTCGAACGCGCCGGGGCCGTCTTTACTTTGGAAAAGGCTCCGGAGTTGCTCGAGTGATTTTGCGCTCATTTTCTCCACCGCCGTCACCGAGCGAGACCCCGGAGCCACGTCTTGTACCTGGACGGCGAGGAGGCTTTGACACAGTCAAGACCTGCTGAGGTGTTCTTACATGTGTTTGCCTGTGTGTGTGTGTGTGTGTGTGCACGTACATACATGTGCACATTGCTGTCTATTAATCATCTCGGACACTGCTCCACCCACATAATCCTAAACGTGTCAGATCCCCTCCACACTCAGCGGTGTGGCGCTGCATGGGAGTCAGGAGTTTTGTCTCAGGATGACAAACAGCAGCTCCAACACCCAGAGATATCATGGCCTCATCCAAGTTTGATTTTTTATCATCATCGTCAGGATTTTTAGAATCGGACTATCAGATGAGACATAAAATAAGGAAGGGGAGGTGAGAGAGGCAGACTTACAGGACAGTACTGGTGTTTTTTTAAGTTTGTACCAATCGTCTAGGTTGTCTACACACAGTCTCTGAGGCGTTGGAGATGTCTACCTTCAGCAGAAGCCAGTATGAGAAACAACTTGAAATTGCCTGATAGATATCCATTACATGAAGCATGAAGATGTACTTCGGTTTCGTCAAAGTTTCTGTTCCATCGTTATTTAATTGTGTCAGTTTTGTGTTCTGCTTACTGTCAATACAGGAAATAATCCCTCAAAAATATATCGCCTTACAAACTTTATTGTCACATCCCTTCATGTTTGAGACGTTTTCGTTAGCCGGGACAGCAGTTACTTTCATGCTAGGTTTAGTCAGCATTTTAAGTTATCATTTTAAAAACATCAAAAAACAATGTTAAATGTTAAAAACTCAAACTAAATAGAGCGTGCTTTGCAAAATGATGGCAAACGTAAACTAAACATAAACAGAAGTAAGCGGGCGCTAGCAGACGCTAACTCCTGCTAATCTTCCGTACGGTTGGAGGAGTGCACTGCAAGCCTCCCCGTCATCTTGTCCTCTTTAACTGCCATATGACTCTGCTCTGTGTCACTTCTCCTTCTTGGAGAGGAGGTGAGGAGGTGAGGAGGAGGGAGGAGGAGCTGGTACGCGGCGGTACCCCGGCATGCCGGTACCCAGGGGAGGCAGGAAAACAGTCCGGATCTCTGAGGCGCTTAGGATTGAGCCATGTGACGCGGACGCAATGCCAACCGACAGAACAAAACCATTGTCGTGGTTGGTGTGTGTGTGTGTGTGTGTGTGTGTGTGTGTGTGTGTGTGTGTGTGTATTTCAACATATGCGGGTGATAATCTGGTGCTGGCTGCATGTAATGCTCTGAACAAGGTGACTGTGTTTACAGAATTGGTTTCCAAAACGCTACATATCCATTTTAGAAAAAAAAAGAAGTGTGTTGAGTGTTGTTGGTGACAAAAGCTGCTCCCCTCTGCTGGCGGAGAGCTTGCAATGCTGCTCTGGGAGCCAGGCGCTGATGAGTGGCTTTAACGTGGAGTGGCTGACTTTGTTTCTTCAGGGGGAGAGAGAGGAGAGAGAGAGAGAGAGAGAGAGAGAGAGAGGGAACACACACACACAAGGGTAGATAAATGTGAAAGTGCGCAAGAACACACACACACACATATATTGTACACACAGACACACACAGCACTTGGAGCAGGATGTCTACCAAAAACTACCCCAGCAGAACGAAGTCAGCTCTTTTCCTCCCCTCCAACCGTCTCACTTCTTCCTCTCCTGTGGAGCTGTGGGGGGGGGGGGGGGGGGGGGGGGAGGGAAGGGGGGAGGTAGATGACTCATCATCACCTTCTGTCTTTCCAACCTCTGTTTCCTTTTTTTGTACTCTTTCTCTTTTTATCTCCTCTGCCCCCTTTCTCTCACACACGCTAACATGTACACACACACACACACACACACACACACACACAATGCAATGCCCTCTGTACCACACACACACACACACACACACACACACACACACACACACACACACAACGCCCTCTCCTACCATTCAGATGATGGATCACCACAGGGCCTTCTGAGCATCCCTCCCTGAGTCCGGTACACTTACATACATAAACACACACACACACACACACACACACACACACACACACACAAGTTTCCATCATGTCCGGATGTAATGTGTGTCGTCTCTGCTGCCCGGTTAAAACATGACAACATCATGTTGATCTGTAACAAAACACATTTGCTCTCATGATTTAAAACACTTTAATTCTAGCCAGACTGCAGAGTCAAATCTTTTTCTTTTGGGATTCATTGATTTCCAGCCCCTTCATCAACCTCCAGTGGCCTCGCTCCACTCCTCCCTCTCTCCCTCTTCCTTTCTCTTTGCTCCCTCCTCCTCTTTTCCTGGCCTCCGGGGTCCCAGTGCTTCTAATTCGGCCTTATCAGTGAAGTAATTTAGCTGCCACAGCTTGGGTTTCTGTCGCACGGCGAGCGGCCCCATTGTCCCGCGCTGCTGTTGCCGAGATAAACCCTCAGATTGAACAAAGTCCGCGCTGACCTTTACAAACTCCCAAATCTCGCTCCGTACACCCCTCCAGCAGAGATTCCCTCTGCCTCGGGCTCCTTTCTTAGGGGTGGGGGGGGCCAGGGAGTGTGTGAATGAGTGTGTGTGTGTGTGTGTGTGGATGAGTGTGTGAAAGAGTGAGAGTGTGTGTGGGGTCAGGGGGGGATTGAGTGAGCGTGAGATGGACAGGGGAGAGGGATTAAGATGGCTGACTGAGCCTGTCTATATTTCCAATGGCACTTTTGCTCCAAGAGGGAGGCCGGGAAAAAGTGCAATGCAAGCAAAGCATTCAAGTGTGCAGGGGTTTTTTTTTCTCCCTCTCCTCCAGATCTGGTGGAGGAGACACTTTTTTTACTGACCTTGCCTTGCAATCTTCACGTAGAAATATGATTTCTTTGAGTGTGTAACTTCCCCGTCTGTCGGAGCCCCGTCGAACCCCCTCGCCTTTCCTCCATTATCTATCGCGTCCTTCACTCCTTGGCAGAAGGCCCAAGAGGAGTCTGTCAGGATTGTTGCTTTGACACACAGCGAAACGGCTGGAGGGGAACGGTTGAAGCCAAGTGGCGGGGCGGGGGAGGAGGGGGGGGGTGCCAGGGGCGGGGCCGGGGGAGGTTGGGGGGTGGGGGGGGGCCACAATGCAACAGTAGTACCCTCTCCATTGTGAACCACTGTCATCCTTCAGAAGCCACTCGACCAGCTCTCCACGCAGCAAATCCTCTCTGTCGGTCAGGGCAGGGAACCTCATCAAAAGGTCTTGGAGTTGGGGATTGAGGGGGAGGAGGGTGGGGAGAGAGGGGGCAGGAATGAAGTGGTGTTAGTGTGTGGTGGTGGTGGTGGTGGTGTGGTGGTGGTGGGGGGGGGTATAACAGGGCCTTAAGTCCAGACGTGGCCCTCGGAGTAAGGGATGGAGGATCGGAGACGGTCGGCACCACTCTATCCCATGGTCAGGGGTGGCCCTCAGTTCGTCCCTCCCTCCCTCCCCTCCATCCCTCCATCCATCCCTCTTCCTTTCCACCTCCCCCGCCCACCACCACCTGCCCGCCCGCCACCACCAGTGTTCCCAGGGAGATGAGCGCCACGGAGAAGAAGGCCCACAAGGGATTAACTTTTCACATGGCTGGGAGTCCTCGTCTCAAAAGACCTGACAACCCCAGACGGCTTGATTAAAAAAGAAAAGAAGAGAAGAGGAAAGGGGGGGGGGGGGGGGGGGGGTGGAAGGAGGGAGGGAGGGCACAGGAGGAGGAGAGGAGGGGGAATTCTTCACATGATGGCCCTGAGAGAGGGATTTTGGATATTGGGTGTCTTTTTTTCCCTTCGTCCAAAGCCCCCATGTCTTAGTTGAGAATGAGCAAATTGTTCCCCCTGTTCTCTCGGCAGTCCCTCTGTTGCCCGGCCCGAGGATGTGGGTGGGCATCGGTGCACGTTGTCGACTCCCTTCGCAGGAAACTCGGGAGATGTCCTCTAGCAAAACAAACAAAAGGCCTGTGGTTCCATAAGATGCGTGGCTGCTTTTTCTCCGGCGGTCCGGCGGTCGTCGTCGCTCCAAGTTCCCTCCGACATTCTGACGATATCTCGCCGCGTATCATTTATTCATCTGCCGTCGACGTGTTATCAAAAAGCCCTCTGTTGTTCTGTGTACGTTAGCATTGCATTACAGTCGAGGAAGATATTGGCAGGGAGAGTCGGCGAACCGTTGCCGGCTTAAAGTTCTAGTGTTCAAGTGGCAAGGCGCCCTATTTCCCCTCACTCTATCCCAGATAAATTGGGCCTCTCAGGTTTGTCTGTGAGAAAGAGAGGACAAAAATCAAAACAAACGCTCCCACTGAAGTGAAGATGGGAGTAGGGGTTGGCTTTCCTCTCTGGCTAGCAGATCAGCAACTCAACCTAGCGGGACAGCGGGCCACTTAATACCCCCCATCTTGTCCAGGTAAGAGAGTGGCCCGACAGGGGGGTCAGGGAAGGTAGCAGGGTATCGTCTTACAGATCACCACTCACCCTCTGGCTTCCTCCGCATGGCTCACTTACCCCCTTCTCGTCTCCGCTGCCGGGACACACACATCCTCTCTTCCCACACCCCTCGGCTAGGATACACACACGCTCATTGAGAAAGTTTTCCCCGGGAAAGGTTTACGCCCAATTCCTACCTGAATGTCCGCTGAAGCGACCCAAGAAGCGAAAGGGGCGAACTGGGGGGATTGAATCTTGAGTCACTCCGGTTCAATTCAACTTTATTAATTCCTCATTGATTTGCAGGTGTACACGGGGCTTTGGACCAAAGTCGGGCAGCAGACATAAAAACACAGTAGAAGAGGATGGTAGTCTTTTTGAGAGACAACCAAAGTTCTTACAGGCAGGGCAAGAAGCCTTTTCTGTTCGGTAACTTCCGACTTAAGTGCAAAGGGCAAGAAACTGCAAATCCAAACGGTGACTGCCACAGTCAGTGAACTCTAAATTTCTCATTAATCATCCTGATTACTCAACATATGGACTCAAAGGAAACTCGGCAAACTATTTGCTGCAGTTTGAACAGGGTTCTGTCCTCCAGCAGGTTGTGGACCTTCTTCCTGGTCTGCTGCGTTGACAGAATGAACCCAGACCTCTCAAAAGACACGTCCAACGCCCCACAGGTGGTTTCTACTCTCCACGGAGAAGAACATGAACTGGCATATGAACAAGAACTTGAGAAAGATGATGAAGATGGGTCAGGCGTCTTCAAATTCAACTCCCCATGGATGACCACCAGGTCCGCTCTTTCTCCCGAGATCAACCGCCGTCTCCTTTCTTGGCGAAATCGTGCACCATCCAACCACCTGATGAACTTCCTGGAGGGGTGGACCACGATTCAAACCCTGAGAGCGGAGAGAGGACTATGTCATCCAAACAAACGAACTTGTGCAAGCGCTTCGACATGATCGAGAACAACTCCCACACTACTGGTCTCTCTTTCCTGGGGCAGGGAGTTAGTCCTCTTGAAGTTCCAAGAAAAAAAGGAAATTCCTGCTCAGAGAGAATCAATTTATTTTTGATTAGACTTTTCTCATCTTGAGAAAGGTCTTTAAAACATTGACGCAAATCAATGTATCCTATTGGCGCAGGAATTCATTTTTTACGCACACTTTTGAAATTTGATGTGGCTGCATATTGTTAAATGCGGCCGAAAAAAGTATGTAAAGTCAGTGATCTGCAATAATAACCCCTCACAGCCTGGACCCCCTGCTGGTTCCTAACTGACATTAAGTGATAGAATTGATATGATATAGCGACTCTTATTCTTCTGCCCCTCGCGCCGGAGCCATATCCAATCAGCATTTCTTTGTCTGAGCACTCCTTCCCCTGCAAGCATGGCTGTCATTAAGTGACCCATTTAGGCCATCACAGGTAGGCCCACATTATAGCCCGCTGGTGGCTTTTAATGGGGGACTGGAGTTCTTTCTGCTGTAACGCACGCTGGAGTAGCCGGGGCTAATGTGACCCCTATAGTTTGGCGCTGCATTAGTGCCAGAGGACCCAGCAGTGAGCCTTTAACCTGGGGACGACAGGGCCGTGATTATCTTCACCGCGGGGGAGGGTTTGGCTGGAGGTCGCGCAGTCACGCGCACAAAGGGACACGCACGTAATGACATATGTGTACACCGCGGTGATTATCAGCTTGTATTTCCCCGTTAGTAATTGTTAGTCATTTTTACCATCGTTTTCGGATTCATGGTTTTAGTTTTAGTTCCTGTATTGTGAGTATTTAGAGAGGTACACGGATAGACTCGTCGTATCGATCGAACAATAACGCTCAATGTAAGTCCGGATGCAATACACGCATCCGTGCAAATGTCTTCTCAATGTTCACACACACTGAATGACACACAATAGCTCACGCTTAAGGACATGCATGAGCCAGCATATGGGCACCCACACACACACACACACACACACACACACACACACACACACACACACACACACACACACACACACACATACACACTTGGGCACACTTACACCTCTTGGCCTATTCCGCTCCCCACCACTATATCAGTTCTATAGTTACCGTGTTTACTGTCTCCACTCACTTTCTCACTCTCACGCTCTCTCTCTCTCTCACACACACACACACACACACACAATGCGCGCATGCACACACAAAGCTACCCAGGATCCAATCGTATTTCAAGATAATTCTCTCTCCTCTCGTTCCTCTTGTCTCAATATCCTGAGCCGTGAGACACTGAATGGACCACAGGGAAAGCTGATCTCGCAGACACACATAGACACACATGAACACACACAGACACACACACACACACACACTGCGTGTGGTCCCACCATTTTGGTCCTCACCGTGTTTTCTAATGCTTCATCAGGTCTCAAGGTCAGGGCCTTGGACTTAAACCTTAAGCTTTCAAATGTCTTCACTGTTTCGATCCCTCCCGTCTCATCTGAAGCCCCCCGGCCCGCCTGCCTCACCTCCTCTCCTACCGCTTCCCTTTGTTTGGAGGCTTTCACCTTTGCGTGACTACAAAAGGTCCGGTTGTTTTCCTTCCCATCTCTCTCTCTCTCTCTCTCTCTCTCTGTCTCTCTCTTCCTCTTTCTATTTTCTCCTCCTGCTCTTTTTTTTTTCCCCTCCCTTTGCATAATTCAAATCAGTATCCCCATGTGAGCACCTTGCTCTTGACCTAGCTTAGAAAGCTCCTGATTGCTTTAATAGCAGTCCTTGGACCTGGAAGGTAGGCGTCTTTAAGGTACACTGGTGAGAATGGTGCGCGCATGTGTGTGTGTGTGTGTGTGTGTGTGTGTGCGTGCATCAGACACAGCAGCCAAAGGGTGGTTGATTAGGACTGACCTCAAGAGTTGTCAGGAGGAAAAAAAAAAAGAAAATCCAAAAATGCAAAGTGGACGTGTGCGCTTGCATAATTGGGGTGGAGAGAAACGCCGAGGGGTCGCGCAGAACAAACGGTCAAGTGAGCGAACTTAAACTCTATCGAACACACACACGCGCACACACACACACACACACACACACACACACAAACACATGTCCAGGGGGCCAGCGGTGGTCACTTTGAGGTTAGAGAAGTAAGGTTGTGATGGAAAAGTTGCCCCCCCCCCCGGTCTGGGACAACCCCGGCAGCAGCAGCAGCAGCAGCAGCGGCAGAGGCCTTGTGGTTTGGTAGTGGGCGGCTCCCCAGATGGAAATGAGCGTAACTGTATGAAGCAGGGCATTGTTTAAAAAAGAGCTACTGTGCTCCGCTGGACTACCCTTGGGTAAGTAAAGGTCTAAAATATCAGCCGGCATCGACAAAAGTACAAAAGCGAGCCGACGTGTTTTGCGGTGCGGCGGCGGACGCAAACCGACGCAACGAGGATAAGCACCCCGGCAGCGGGATCGGCCCCCGAGCATTAGCCGAAGTCAGGAGCGCCCCCCCCCCCCCCCCCCCCCCACGAGCGAGGCCGGCTAGGGTCAGGGTGAGGCCTGGCAAGACCCAAAGATTGAGTCTGAATTAGGCCCACTATTCAAAGCTACTGAAAGGAGTTCCTGAGCCTCCTTTTCTCCACCAGCAAATTGGGAGGAAATCTGGCTATTGTGCAGAGTTTTGAAGAGGCTGGTGGCGCAGACGGAGGTGGGGAGGAGGGGGGGGGGGGGGTGGGGGCGCTTACCTATAGACGAGGGTTCGGACAAAGGGTCCCGGGACATCCAGGAGAAGCTTTGAAATCCCTCTCGGCTGGAGACACAAGCCCGGCCCCGGAGTAGTAGCTCCTGGCGTAGAAAGGTCAACAACGCTCGGTCAGCGTTAGGCGTTGAATGGAAGGGGACTTAACCTGTTAAGAGTCCGGAGAAGACGGCGAGATGAGAGTTTCTATACTACAAAGCTACAATATCGGAAAGCTTCAACAGGTTACGGGTATTTTTTTAAAAGAGAGCAGTTTCGTTACGTTTTGTTCGGGAGAATGACAACACTCTTGCAGACCGGAGACTGTAGGTTAGTCACCAAAAACAATGCAGGGAGGAAGAAGTGTCTCGACAGGCCGAGCCACTGCGTTAGCGGTACATGCTAACCTGCCTGCTAACCAATTAACTTTATTCTCCGCACACCCTCGTTGCCCTTGAAGTTTCTCTAGTGAGGCACTTAACCCCTAAGTGCGCCAGTAGAGCCGCTCTGTGGCCAGGACTGGTTCGCCCGCGGTTGTACTGGGCAGCTCCCAGACATAACGGCGTGATTGGGGGGTAGCCGGGTGTCAGTGGACCAAAAAAAAAAAAGCACGCAGTAAACAACGAGCAATGCGGTCACCTGAGATTTTCGGTGATGTTGACGTTGTGCGGTGAATCCGTTCCCCCCCGTTCCCCCCCACAACACCGCTGGGTACCGAAGCCCGCCGGTCCGAGCGGTCGTCCCTCCTCGCCGAGCAGCTGAG
>JAXDDW010000001.1:16310000-16345000 GCA_034670385.1 Hoplostethus mediterraneus | reverse complement strand
GCGCCACATATTTCACTGAATACAAGATGTTTTATGACAGTAAAGGAAAAGTAAGCGTTCTTCCAAAATAAATGCCATGCTATTTTCAGCTCTCATTTCAGCTCTTCGTACTCATGGGTTTAAAGTGGTATTCCTACTTCCTGCACCTAGGAGAGCGACATTGTTTAACAATATTTTTCTCTCGCTTTCCGCCGTTTTTTGGTGGGAGGCCCTCCAACCCCTAACTCGATGCAAATGTTTTCATTTGGCTGAAACCGCTCAAGCGTGGGGAAGAAAATTTACCAACAAGGTCCCGTGATGAATTAGTCAATTAGCGTTAGTGGCACTTTTTGTTTCATATTTTATTCTGAATTATGTAGATGTAGGCAGTGTAATTAATGTTTTTCTTTTTTTTTGTGTGGTTGGTTCATTACGCGTGGAAATGTATTTGCCTCCGATGCAGAGCTTGGGAGTGTTTGCTCATTAGAAGTGGCAGCGGTAGGGGCTCGGGAATACGCCATTAAGTTTAGAGCTGCACAAAGGGGTGTAGAAAACCTGCTTCTCTCCTTCTAGTACTCGTTTTCACAGAATCTGTTCCAACGTGGTGATGAGCAGAGTCAAAGTCTATCACATTGAATTGAATGAAAATATTTATTTTTTTTATTTTTTATTTTTTTCTCCAATATTTCCCCGCCCATTCTTCCACTGCGGCGCCACATTCCTTCGGAAGCTCTTCTCTCCCCTGCAAAACATTTAGATTTCCAATTAGCCCCCGAGAAGAATGGCTAATTTACCACAGCCAGAGCAGGCGCCTGATGTCTCAATCTGCCGGGTGTCAGCGCTGTGAAAAGGAGTGCTTCATGAATACGCGCACACACACACACACACACACACACACACACACACACACACACACACACACACATTCTCCTAAAAGAAAGCATGATGTACCGAGCAAATAAAGAGTGTGAATGGATTAAATGGAGGAAGAGGGGTGGAAGAAAAAGCACCAAATTTTCAAGAGAGGAAAAGATGAAGACGTTAAGAAAAATAAGAGCAAAACAAATAAGGGAAGCACACTTAAAAAAAAAAAAAAAAAAATCGGTGAAGAGGGGTCTTATTGAGGCCGGAGACCAGCAGGACAGGCAGCGGTTCAGCAGTGGCCCCGGATTGACTCGTCTGTGAGCGGACAGCCGGCCAGCTCCTCTGCACAAACGCCCACATTGTCCGGCGTGCCAGCGAGCTCAGAGCAGCACTGGGCTCCTCAGGGTGGGGGGGGGGGGGGGGGGCTGCCTGAGACCAACACATTATAGATACATGTTAGCCTTGGCCCGACCCTCTGTATACAGTGTGGAGCACTCAGCGGAAAGGAGACAGAGAAGGAAAGGGGGGAGGGGAGGAGGGAGGAGATGAGAAATTAAACGCACATGGAAGTTATTGGAGGCTACAGAGCATGGAAGGGAGAAGTTAGGACGAAAAAGCATAAAAAGAGACCACACCTATCAGCCTTATATTTACTGAATTGAAAACGCCGTGGAACAAGATATTCCCAGAGAGAGCGAGACAGACAGACAGAGAGAGAGAGAGAGACAGAGAGAAAGAGAGAGAGATGCTATTTTGTGAGACAAGATGCTCGCAGGAATCCGTTGGCTTCGCGAGCTAGCGGTTTTGGCTCCGGGTATCTGTCAGAGTCAGCTCGCTAGATCTTCCATCTTTCTTTCTTTGTGCCTCGCGAGGCCCCCCGCTCGTCTCGATGGGAAACCTTCCTAGCTTCGCGGGCCCTCTCTCACGCTGTGTAACGGTCACTGCACAGCGGCCAGCGGGCGTCCCAGGGCCCTGATAGGTGGAGAGAGAGAGAGAGAGAGAGAGAGAGAGAGAGAGAGATTCCTGTCTGGCTCCCAAAACCCAAACAACATTAGCTGTTCTGCTTCTGCTCCCCTCCCCTTCTCCTCCCCCAACACACACTCAACCCTGTAGACGTCTTGTTGTTTCAGCCTCTATCTCTCCATTGTCATTAACCAGAGGCAGGCCGACTGACACTCCCCTGTCTGTCTGTGTCTGTGTGTGTGTGTGTGTCTGTAGCCCCCGACCCCCTTCACTCACTCAGGGCCCATCAGCAGGCCCGCGGTCCTTATCTGGCCCGGGGCGGCCCTGTGATAACACTGTTAACGATGCTAATGTGTGTGGCGCGAGGGAGCTGCTGCTGCTGCTGCTGCTGCTGCCGGTGGGGGCAAGTGAGCGAGGTCAAGGGCTTTTAACTCCCGTGAACGTCCACCTCCACGGTCACCTCACGCCCCTCCTCGTCTTTTCTCTCTCTTCAAACTTTTGTCCATCTTTTTTCTCTCTCCAATGCTTTCCAATGCTAACAGTGTTGGAGGGAAAAAAAGAGCTCTCTCTCTCTCTCTCTCTCTCTCTCTCTCTGTCTGCAGGCCTAGGGGAAAACACTGGTGTTATTTTAGAAATCACACTGTTAAAGATTAATGTGGGCCTGCAGGAGTGTGTCATCGCTCCTTAACGACGGGGCCGAGACGCCGAATAAAGCCCGCACTGTGTTCTCTCCCACAGCCCAAGGACAGATGAGTTTCCTCTCACCAGGCTCACCCCCCCCCCCGCTTCGCCTCCCCCCCCTCCCCCCCTTTGTCCAATAACTCTCCCCGAGTCATCTGTTACAACCGCAGGGACCCGAGAACGAGAATTAGAGAAATTAAATGAGCGAAACGAATCCAAAAAAAATCTTCCCTCATCTCAGTTTTTGGTTCATTTTTTCATTTTTTTGTTATTGAAATAGACGTAGGCGTGGGCGAAGAATAGCCTACAGTCTGGCCTCGCAGATACAAAAACAACACCAAAAAAAAAAAAAAAGGGTCAGGAGGGCGTACGCAAACATTTTCCATGCTGATTACTCCAGTTAGATGACTAATGGAAAGTCCCGGCTCCAAGTTGTGACCATGCAACTCCCCCCATAAAGTCATCTGTCATCATCCCAAGGAATGGCCAGACAAGACAGACAGCTGTAAACCCAGGGTTCAGAGACCATGCCAGCGCATCCTATCTCCACCTGTCAAACCTTTGTTACTCCAGGAAACAGTCCAGATGATGATGATGGCCCGACATCAAAAAAATAACATCCCTGACACCAGTGGAGATAATAATGATAAGAGTTTTTAATGGCGATGCCGTGATAAACGTGGCCCGACATTGGAGGAGTCTCAAGTCTGAGGCCTGCAAATGGGAATGAGTATCCCTCGCTCGAAAGTTTCTCCTGATAAAGGAAGCTGTCGATAAGCCGGGGGAACATCAATCTTGGTGACAGAGATAGTCTCTGCTCCGTGCTAATAGGGTTGTAAAGGGCCTTCACCTTATATAGCCCGGCTAATAAACTCATTTGCGATGAGCCCGAAGGTCAAACCGAGTGGACTTGCAGATGCCACCTGCGTATCAGAGGCGGGTTTTGTCTTTGATAGCATCTCAGCGTGCATGTGATGGGATCAAAACGGTGTCGTGGTGGTCCAACGGTTTATGTGTTACAACCGAGAGGGAGATTGAACTTTGGTAGGACATGAACTGTCTGTCACACTCCACTGGAGTGTCCTGCGCCGCTGTTATTCATGTTTTGATGCAAAACAGGAGTGGGGAACATGTGAAACAACATGTGAAAACGTGAAACCTGCACTTTCACATGTGAAATGAAATTTCCACATGTGAAAATATAATATGTGTGTCAAAGTCACATGTGAATTTGACATTTCCACATGTGATTGTCCCTATTCACATGTGAAAAAATGTTTACACATGTGAAAATGAATGCTGTCCCAAAATGTGAATTTGACATTTTCATGTGTGATTGGCTTTATTAGAAAAAAAGAAAGGCACCGGCACTCACGGAATAGAAAAAATAATCCTTTAATTAGGGCAAATGAACGTCAGCAACTCATGCTGACGAAGGCTAAATGATCTCCCTCACCGGGCACCCGTTACCAAACTTTTTTCTTTAGAGTTGTGCGTTTTTCACATGTGAAAAACTAAAACACATGTGTCCAAAAACCACATGTGCGAACACATGTCATTTCCACATGTAACTTTTTTGTAATGGACAGTATAGCTAGTGACATCATATCATTGCTTTTGCAACATCATTGCCACACAGTCTTTTGAAGTCCGAGACCACCCCCTTCCACGGCCTAGATTATCAAAGCCAATGACACTTCAAGTCATCTTTTGATGAAAAAACAACATCAGACAATGGCCTTTGTCCAAGGGAGTGGGGCTGCTCCGCTATCGCCACTCAGTAATATCTTCCTCAAGGCCAAACCATAAAGAGTGATGAGGGAGGCTCCAAAGATGTAACTATATCTTGAGATGTTTTCACCGCCCAATGCTGTTTTCATCTCTGCAATTTCTGCCACTGATCTTACAAGCGAGTTGAGTAAACAGGACAGCAGTGAATCATGGGATTACAATGTCCTGGGACACTGCAGCCGTCTAATCAATTTCATTAGCTGCATAAATCACGGCAGTTTGACATTTATTGTGGAGGTGATGGGTTGATCCCGTGGACTTGGAGACAGCTCTGCTGGTGATAAATGTTGCTATCTCTTGAGAGCAAGGATAAATAGAGTGCGTTGTACAGAAAGAGAGAAAAAAAACCTGGACATGGAGCAGGAGAGGCCCGAAGAGGTTGTCCCGTAAGCACCAAATGTTAGATGGAGCGAATCAGTGCAGAATGGCGGACGGTCGGTCTGCACAGCGGCTTTATCTAGCAACCTTTTTCATTTGAAATGCTCTGGAAACGCCCTTTCGAGCGACTGTTCTTTTAGCGTTGCACGATGTATAATCTCTTAGTCACACGTCTTTTAGTTTGTAACTCAGTTGCTGTAGTCTGTGATGGTCTGAAAGACCGCGGAAGCCCTGATGCCATTGTTTGGAGTGTAGTTAATCGTACGTGTACTAAATGGTCGGTGGTTGAATTCAATCTGAAAAGCAGTCGTGGTGCTTTTCGGCTCATTATACGCATCCGGCCATCAGGTTTCCACTTCACTTTCTCGTTCTGCGTAAACCCCCTATGGTCCTTGTGTTCCTCGCCGGCCACCGTAGTGGAAGAAACCATTTACAGTCCAGTATCTCCAGACAGTATCTTTTGGCAGTAGCAACTGGCTTGACTCCTCCGGTCTTTATACTGTTCCACCATGTAAACAATCTGATTGGCCACCAGAAGAAATCACAGGGCTAAACGGTGCACCAGCTACAGTCCATTTGCCGAACACAAACGCTTTTTGTTTTTTATCTGCAGATCACACTCGAAATGATACAAATTCTAATGGCGGCCATTAGAACTATTAAGTGGTCATTATTATTGTTGGTATTTTTATCGTGTACGTGCTTCAATTACCATCAGTGGTAATTACGTTAGCATTGAACTCAAAGGGGCAAACGGGGGGGATTTGGGAGTTTGATTACAAGCGATTGCAATTTTTCAAAAGTTAACTTTAAACACCGGTGGCATTGCAGAATGCTGACTGAAGCACATACTGCAGACCGTGCATGTGCACTATGCACTATGTTGAGCTTGAGACTAAACACACACACACACACACACACAGAGGCACACATAACCTGCAGGTATATGGTAAATGGGGACAAGGCTGTAGCTCTTGCTCTGTTAGAAACATGACAATTACAGGACGCCAACGGGATAGGAATGAGCAGGGTGGTGTGTGTGTGTGTGTGTGTGTGTGTGTGTGTGTGTGTGTGTGTGTGTGTGTTGGAGCAATAGAAAAGAAACTAAAAACACAGACACACTCTCTAAGAAAGAGAGTCCTATGAACAGTGGGAGCTGTTTACTCTTTCCCTCAGCACACGCCACGCCATTCACCTCTGTCCTGCCGATGACCTAACTTTGTAAAACATCTGAGCTCCCCATCTTCCCGGTAAACACAGGGGCCCCGCCAGCACAGACACACCATTGAGAGAGCGAGGCAAGGCCGTGGAGCTAAGTGGATATTCAGCATGTTACGGAGGACAGTGCAGGGACCTGTTGGGGTGCGTTTGATTCGATCTGCGATACAGTTAGAAAGCTGTTTTAATCTCGTCGTGGTTATAATACCGAGGTTCTATCACGCTGCACGTATACAAGTTTGTCTGAGCATGTTTTGACCAGCTCACAGACGCCAAAACACACACACACACACACACACACACAAACAAAAAACACACTCATGCACCTTCCCGTCAGAGCACCGTCTTAACCCCTGTGTGCATGAGCAGGAAATCCACGGTCAGCGTGTGTTTATTTATCCGCTGGAGAAATCTCATCAGCGAGTCACTCCGCGTGGCTTTGGACTTCTCAAGCATCATCATCATCATCATCATCATCACCGTCATCATCATCATCATCATCATCGTCATCGTGTGTCGGGCCTTGACCTCGGTGTAAACCCTCCCGAGCCCCGAAGAAAGCCCCCGCTTGTCCCGGGCCCTGACCCACATATACATGCACTTAGCCTCCAAGTCACTGGAGACCTTTCACTCCAGCGCTTGGGCCCGCGCCCAAAGCTGCTCGCTTGTGTGTGTGTGTGTGTGTGTGTGTGTGTGTGTGTGTGTGTGCGCGTGTGTGATGCCAATATGTAGAAAAGCCACAGCCTCGGTTTGAAAGTGGGGCGGGGGGGGGTGACTGACCGAATAACACACAGATACACATAAATAAACTCTCCTCTCAAGTATCCAAAATGTCAAAAACTTGTTGTACCGCTTGCTAAAAATGCACCGCCTCCTCCTCCTCCCTCCCTCCCTCCCTCCCTCTCTCCCTCCCTCCGTCTCGCCAATCCCCTTGTCCTAGCGGGCACGTCCTTCCTGCGCGAATATCCGACGTGCAGAAAAAGGAGCGAAGCGAAATGAAAAGCTCCCAGAATCCCTCTGTTTATGTGGAAATATGCAAACGGTGTAAATATTTGGCCGGACCCGCCCCACCCCCCCAACCCCCCCAACCCCCCAACCCCCCACGATAAACGATATGCAATTTACTCGCCGGTTATCCGTCGTCACGTGACAATATCTCGGTGGCCGCCGTCCAAAAAAGCCCCCCCCCCCCCCCCTCGACGCGTTGAGAGATATCCCCCGCCTCCCGCTCGCTGGCGTGCGTTTCCGCGTCCTTCTCCCCGCTAAAAGGGATTCCTGGTTTGAATTAGGGCCTCGGTACTGGCAGCTCGGCGGAGGGACAGACAGTGTGGTCTGGTGTACATTTCTAAATACACACATCGGGTTTGCGAGGGGGAAATGGAGATATGAAACATGTGAGACCGTCGGACTGGAAAAAGCCAATATCAGATTTATGTAGCGCGTAAATGTAAACAGTCATATATGTGCACGCGCCCGGGGGGTGGTGGGGGGGGGGGGGCTCGTGCACAAGCTGAGGTATGTGAAATGAAAAGTATCCGTGGCGTGACCTTTTTGATCCGATCTATACGGAGTCAAGACCCTAAATCTTTCTGCTTGCTTTTGCTGAGACGTGCTGTCACCGGGTAGAAGAGGTGATCATTAGAAATAAGGCAATATTATTTCTGTGTCGATAAACCCGCAACCCTTATCAGCATGAAGAGGGAGGACGCGATATATCACGCCGTTGCACGCAATCCTCTTAGGCCCGCGTAGGTAGGGTTATTTATTGGGCCTCCACCCCCGCGGGGGCGGCTGTCACAGCATCTGCTAGGGGGGGAAGATCTATCGCTACGCCCTTATTCACTTATGATTATTACTGATCATCTGCCCAAATGACTTATCAATAAAGCGGAGGCCGGGCGGATAATTTATCGGTACGGCTCTGTCGATATCAAGTTCAGAGGCAACGGCCTTAAAAGGATAAAGGGCCCCGGCCGGACGCCAGGTGATGGATGGCGTTACAAGCCCCCCCCCCCCCCCCCCCCGTGAAAATACGACCCCTTTTTAATAAATGTGCAGGATATTTTTTCACGTCCGTCTCGTTGAACGCCGGCGTCGTAGCGTCGCTTTCTTTGAGGGTGGAAAGGTACTTCAAAATGTTCCTCAGATGATGACGAGAACAAATATTTGAGCCGCTCGTCGTCGTACGTGTGTTCTGCGAGCGCTCGCATGCCTCTGCAGGACTCGGCGAATCACACGAGGCGAGGCGTCGAAGCGATGAGACACGAGTGTCCCCGGGGTCAATCTGGGAACCCTTCCCGCGATATGTCACTGTGGCATTTTTTTTTTTTTTTCCTCTTCGTAAATCATACAAAAGGCTCTCGGGGACACGCGGGGGTCACCGCTCGTTCTGTAAACATCAGGTGTTTTTTTTTTTTTTGTGTTTGACAAGCGGCCGTGACTTTTCAGAATCGCACAATAGCGCCGAGTGTTTGCCTTCCAAATCTAACCTTTGTGCGCTAAGCTCTATCTCTGCAACAGTTCCCCGGGTCCCGCCAAGCAGGCCACACCCTGCGGCGGCCCCATCTGGAGACCGGGTTGGGTAACCGTGTTAGCTTTAGCGCCGTGATAAGTGTCAAGCTAATCTGATCTCTCTCTCTCTCTCTCTCTCTCTCTCTCTCTCTCTCTTTGTGTGCCAGACAATGGGAACTCGTGCATTCCTTTGGCATCCATTTTTTTTCCTCCCCTTTCACCAGTGCACTGTATGATTTTCTCACATTCGGCTTGACAGCGAAGAGGAGGGACGGCGATAAGGAATCAAACAATGCTGAGGCACCGGGAGCCGATTATGTTGGTGACAACCTTCCCTATCAACCGAGAGAGAGAGAGAGAGAGAGAGAGAGAGAGAGAGAGAGAGAGAGAGTTCGCTATCAGCACTCCCCTTGATGTTTGCCTTGGCTAACGGGCTTCAAGTCTTATTAAAGTCATCATAAATATATCGTATCTGATGGACGCCTAGCTTCCTGCTATTTAGCGGCGAGGATTTCTACCCTTCCCCAACCTCCCCCCCCTCCCCCCCGCCGAAGTTCTGCGAGCAACCTCATTGTCGAGGCATGTTTTGAAGCAGTCGTAGGTCTGGTCTTGTTTTGGGTCAGCTGTCACGCCCCCCCACCCCGCCCCCCCTATCTCTGGGAAGTCCCGAAATAGCCCCGTTTACACCCTTTTAAAGGACAAGTTGGAGGAAAGACTTGGAACCAGCCTCCATCTGAGTCTCTGCTAAGAGGCCGATTGAGTCAGACGTGTAGCCTTAGTCAAACAAGCGCTAACAGATCCTGGCAGGAAAGAGTAAAGGTTTGTTATCGGGGCGGTTCGAGTGATAGCGGGAGGCTCGATATCTCCTCTTCTTTCTTCTTCTCCTTTTCGGGGCAGGAGTCGCGTCGTCTCATCGATGGCGAAGCGCGCCGATCAGATTCGCCGGAATCGGGGGAGTCAGAGGAGTCAGATCCATTTGTTGAGATCATGTTTGACATGACGGTTAGCTCCTATTTTAGAAGCTCCGGCAATGAGAACCAGAGCCTCTCCTTTCTTTTTTCCCTCTTTTTTTTCATCCTCGCGCTCTCTCTCCCTCTCCCTCTCCCTCTGACACAAATACACTCTCTCTCTCTCTCTGCAGTTTATTATTCAACACGACCCGCAGGGAAAGGCCGCTTCCTCTCCCATCCATACGTCAAGAAGATCAATCACCCGTCCGGGACGTTGCCACCACAGTGAAATGCTGTCAGCGAGCCAAGACGCTGCAAAAGTTCCCAATAAATGCGTAGCAAAACTTTCAATTTGTGGCTTTCTTGGTGTGGCTCTTGCAGCCAATGGCTTGTCAGTCAGGCCCCCGGTTCAAAAAGGCCTGAGGTTTTGTTTGCCGCTGTTTCTTTTTGGAAACTTGCGGCTTTGTGACATCCGCAGCCATACATTGGGCCTGTGTTGCCGTATTGCCTCATATTATCCAGACTTGAGGAGAATTGTTTTTGGCAACAGGACACTAACATTTTCCTACGGCGCAAAAAAAAAAAAACCTCCAAGTGGGGCCCTCTCTCTCTTTTTTTTTTTTTTTTTTTTTGCCGACGCCTCCCCCTCACGCCCGAGGATGACGGCGAGCTTTGCTTTGCGAGGTCCTCTTCCAGTTGCCATGGCGACTCGCTCAAACTTCTCATTTGGTGAGCGGCTGTATGAATAGAACATTACAGTGCGGGTCATTCCATCAAGGTTTGACTTGAGTTGTGCTTGCAAAACCACCATATGCTTTATGACCCCATATAAAAAAATACAAAAAAAAAAAAAAAAAACCCTCGGGGCATTTCTTGCTATTTTTTTTTCACTTTAAATGAGTTCTGGAAATAAACGGAGCTGGATTTCGCGCCGTCATGTGTTTTAAGGCCGTGACAGGTCTTGTACAAACACCGGGCCGGTCCTCGCGCTGAGTGTCTTTTCCCCCTCACGCCGTGTTTTCTTTTGTCTGCTTGGTCATCGCGGCGTGTCAATACGAATGGTGCTAAAGTGGTGTTGAAAAACTCCTGACTCTGTCCAATAACAAAAAAAGCTGCGCTATGAAACGCTAATAATGGTGCGGGGGTTTTCCCCCTCCTCTCCCGCGCCTCGTGTGAAAACACACACCGCAGACACACACGCACAAACACACACACACACACACACACACACACACACACACTTACGCGTAACCCCTAATGAGGGTCTGGACAGCCCTTCGTGGAAGGATTCTGCAGGTGGCTGCACTTTCATCAAGCCACGACTTGGATTTGTTTATGTTTGAGGTCATATGGGCCAGAGAGAGAGGTTTCTGTGCCCAGACACACACACACACACACACACACACACACACACACACACACACATCCTAATTACCCTTGCTTCAGTGTTTTCTCTTTTCCCTAAGACATATTGACATGTCAGCATTCGGCAGGCTAGATACAGAACAAATGGACAATTTTACCTCTCTGTGCAGAGGAAAGTCTACCCCTCTCCACATAGGGCCGGTCTGTATGTGGACCTGTCTCACCGACCTCGAGGAAAAGTCACTTTGAGGCGAAGGTGACACGTGCAATAAATCATAAGCCCGCCAGTCAGTGGCCAATCACATTTTCCTTCCCTAATTAATAGCGTATTTATTTGCTTGGCGGGGTCCCCCTGCAAGGCGAGGCTAGTCTGTGTGTGTGTGTGTGTGAGTGTGTGAGTGTGTGTGTGTGTGTGTGAGAGAGAGAGAGTTGAAAGAGAGTCTCCACCTGTCTTTGTATCACGATCACTGTCACCGTCGCTGCACAAAATGCGTTTCACCGCTGCAAATCCTGCTGACCACAGATCAGATCCTGCATTTACATTTTTAATTTTTTTTTAAACCAATTGGATTTGGATGGAATTCAAAATAAGGAAGCTTTGTAATTAGCGGTCCCCCCCCCCCCCTCCACACGGCCAGCCCCAGATACCCAAAAGCAGAGCAGCCCCGCCCTCCTCCAGCCCCGCGACCCCCCACCTGAAGCTGAAAGACATTAAGGCATCAGTACAAACCGCTCATGTCTGCTCGCATGTCTCCTATAGTTTTAGGTTACTCTCGCACAATTTGATACACACACATATTTACGCTTGGCATGTAGCTGAGCGGAGCCGGGGGAAAGCCCGGGACCAGTCCTATAGCTGTTGAACGCCTGGTAGCGTTTTAGACGACCCGGCCAAGCTGTTGGTTTGGTAAACTGTTGCAGCTGGCCTGGAGCAGTACAGGGAAAAGGGGAAGGCCTCCCTCTCTTTCTCTCTCTCTCTCTCTCCTTCTCTCTCAGTCTGTCTCTCCATCTTCAGTCTTCGCAAACAGATTTCTCATTGGTTTTTGAAGCATCTTTGACAGCAGACAAGTTCATCGGTTCATTGGTGTTTATCATTGTTACCCTTTTTTTTTTTGCAATTGTGGTATTGAGGCATACGCTGCAAGTGCACCTTGTAATCAGGCAACAATGAGAGAAAAAAAGAGGAATAATGACGTTTGATTTGTATGTGAGTATATGTGTTTTTGCAGTTTCACATCAGAAGTGTGATGCCCAGTTTTGCAAAACGTCGAACCGTTTCCCTCACCAGACAGAGCTCACCCAGCACAGCGGTGCACCTGCTGTCTGACAGGTCTGACCTTCGCTGTCTCCTCGGCGGCTCCTCGTCCCACGTTGTGTTCAAGACACTACAAAAAATATGAGCCATCGACTGTATTTCAGTGTTACTGTTACTATTATTTAGCTTAGTGTGTCCTCCTCAACGCTGAAATGAAACCTGACCAGCAAGGTCAGTTCCAGTTGTCCTCCCCCATCACACAAACACACACAGTATCAAATAAGGGCTTCCAACTCACACACACTGTGACAAACAACACATTCAGGATTGTCCCCATGAAGGAATACTGATCGGTCTCCTTACTGTTCATTCATTCGTTTGATTTGACAAAATTTGCGGATATGATGTATCTCACCGCTGGCATGTTCAATATGACTCTGACTGGCCCGAGGTGGGGGGGGCGGGCACTACGATTACAGGTCAAAACAAGGTGACAAATTTGTCTCTGATTGGCCGTGAGGGCGACTGCATTCGCGCATGTGTGTGTGTGTGTGTGTGTGTGTGTGTGTGTGTGGGTTGGGCAGCAACGTGACTGTGATTCCATGAACAGGATGCTTCTGTGAAGGCTTAAATGATATGTGTAAGTAGGCTGAGAGCACTGTTGTAAGTATCTGTGCTGTAATTGCTCCCATTCGGCGGGGTTGAGAAAGAGATCCCCCCTGACAGCTTAATGCAGGGAGACTACAGCGGACGGTCCATCGGTGCACACATGGCCCATCTGGATCACTACTGGGAGAGAGAGACAGAGAGAGAGAGAGAGAGAGAGAGAGAGAGAGAGAGAGAATGAATTTCTCTGTGCTATGTGTTCCTACCCCACTGATGAGTAAATATTCCTACTCTAAGGATGAACTTATGGGTACCTTTATCTAGAACTACACACACACACACACACACACACACACACACACACACACATACACGGTTAATAATGGCTTCCTGTATTTAGCAGGCTATATAAAAGAAGCCGCTTGTACGCCAGAACAGCCTCTCAGTCTCCACGGCAGATTCCAGAGCAGATAAATGTCTGTACCTCCAGACCCGAGCGTCCCTCCTCTCCCCGAGTCACGCCGGGCCCACACAGCGCTGTAGGAAAACACGACTTTAATACGTCGGCTCTAATATAACCCTCTTGTCACAACAGCCCCCGACAACACACCCACTGTTAAAGTCCAGATGGGGAGGATAGGGGGCAGGAAAAAAAGGAGTTGGAGGAGATATGGTGTGTGTGTGTGTGTGTGTTTTATAGGCCTAAGACTCACCTACACTCCACGTTCGACCCCGCCTAAAACTGCTTTGAAAACAGTCCTCATCCCCTTTTTTTTTTTTTTGCGATCAATGGGCTTCAGAGAGGCGGAGAGCGGAGACAGGCAGAGACAGTCTGGGTCGGCCATTACAACTGAACTGCCCCCTTAGAGCAGCAGAGCAGCCCCGTCTCTTCATCATTCCCCCCCACTTCCTTCATTTCCTCCGGCGGACACTGGGAGCATTCTACCGCCCATCTGCCCCCAGTAAATATTGCTTGAAGGCTTAATTACACACACACACACACACACACACTTACTCTCTCTCACACACACACACACACTTACTCTCTCTCAGAGAAATTTCCTGCAACGCTGAAGCGGAGAATTAACGTCAAATCTGTGGGGCATTCATTCATCAGAGTGTGTGTGTGTGTGTGTGTGTGAGAGTGTTTTTTCTGCTCGTGTGTGTGTGTTTGCGTGACCTCTCAGCCTATTATTATATCCCTCCGGTCACATTTGCAGCCCAGAGGGTCCGTGTGATGAACTGTGAACACCTCCTGCCCGTGTCATCAGGCCGCGACGGCCGAGGCCTCGCGAGGCTTTTGACATTTTAGGCACGGGGGTCTTTTATTGTGAAAATCACCGTGGGTGTCTTATCAATTAAATACAACGCTGCGTTCTGCTTTCATTGCAGTCATTTTGAGACGTGGTGGAGATGCGTTCTAAATGGTTGTTTTTGCTCTTGTTCATACCAGGTGATGAACGACCACGACCACGACTCCCCCGACAGCTGCATCAAAAAGGTACGACGACACTTTCTACCTGCTTACGTCCCTCCTCCCTCCTCCCTCCTCCCTCCCTCCTCCCTCCTCCCTCCCCGGCTCTGTCTAGAACTGTCCTGCAGGATCTTTTTTTTTTCTTTCAAACAATTCCTCGTGAGGGTGGAGTAGTGATGGAGCAGTGGTGCAGCAAGCATCTGAGAAGTGACACTTCCCGACGTGTGTGTGTTTACAAAACAAACAGGGCTTCCGCTCAAAATGTGCTGCTTCAGCTTAACTGCATCCACACACACACACACACACACACTCACACTATTCTCTTCTGCACTAATTTCTCATTTGGAAAACCTTAAGTGTGTCTACAGTTGATTCAACAGCGAAAAAGATCTTCTGCAAACTAATAAATGTAAACGTAATGGATCCATGCGCTCACTGTAGGAGGCTGACAGACAATGAATTGCAATCGAGGGAGAATCCCCCTCTTCATCCCCTACACACACACACACACACACACACACACAC
Source organism: Hoplostethus mediterraneus (assembly GCA_034670385.1). Classification (NCBI taxonomy): domain Eukaryota; kingdom Metazoa; phylum Chordata; class Actinopteri; order Trachichthyiformes; family Trachichthyidae; genus Hoplostethus; species Hoplostethus mediterraneus. The sequence continues at coordinate 16,330,440 of JAXDDW010000001.1, read as the reverse complement.
ACACACACACCGATACGTCCCATTGACCAGTCACTGACCACTTTATGAGGTGATAAATTTACTGAAGAGGCTGGGCAGTTTGCTTTTACAGCCAGTGTCGCCCGGGTCAAGACGGGACAGCGAGAGAGTTCATGTCCATCTAATGGGCCATGAAAGAACAATGGCAGCGGACGCTTGTCCTGAGAATTACTGAGGCCGTGCGCGGGGGTTAGCGCTGCTGCCAGTCAATGGCAGGAAGCCGAAATCAATGGTAGAAAATGGGAGAGCACTAAATTATATGGGGTTTTATCTGATTTGAGCTTTAAAGGCCCAGATCCTATTTGTTCTATGGCATCTCGTGGCTTCGTTCTGAATAACTGAATTGACTAATCTCGTGGTAAAACGACCAGTGTGTGATGGTTGAACACTTTTATATGTTAAAGATGTGGATTCTGGATAGTAGTTAACTAGAGCTGAATGAAAAGTATGTCTTGAATGGACTTTAAAGTGTGTTGGTTGTAGGAAGATGGCTTAAACATTCACTATGGTAGGTGAGTGGTGTGACATTAACACAACTTGATTTCATTCCAATTTAGCTATTAGTGCCACAGAGGGAAGATAGAGCTGAGATGTACCCTTGGTGTTATCTCACATGACAAGGACAGAGAAGTGACTTTTGTATGGACTACTTTACACACAAAATCCATTTATTTTTGACCAAATTAAAGAGAGAGGACATTGTGTTTACTAGGCGCTCTTATTGTGACACAGCATCTATCGATAGCTAGAAATACTACACTTTAAAGTTTACTGGGAGCTCTTATTGTGATACAGCATCTATCCATAGCTAGAAATACTACACTTTAAAGTTTACTGGGAGCTCTTATTGTGATACAGCATCTATCGATAGCTAGAAATACTACACTTTAAAGTTTACTGGGAGCTCTTATTGTGATACAGCATCTATCCATAGCTAGAAATACTACACATTAAAGTTGCCATACCTCATTTTATAAATGTGACCAGTTTGACCAGTTTGGAAAACTAAAATCATGTCATTTTCCTCCTGTGTATTTGGGGGTCGAGGGTCTTGCTGCTGTGCTCTGTGAACAGGCAGGCGTTCAGTCCTCCGGCCGCTCGGCTGATTTCAGATCCGACATTAGTCAATGAGCTTATTTTGAGAGTCGACCGCAGGTGGTTTGGGCTGTTTCACTGTTTCCCACATGTCCGCACAATGTGGAAAAACCTAGACGGTTTTCTAAACTACCTAACCACCTTTCCAATAAGAGAGGCTCGTGCACGCACACACACACACACACACACACACATGCACGCTCACAGGCACACGTACATACATGCATGTGCAGATGGGTTGTAATACACACACACACACACACACGCCTCACAGTGATCACACACACACACACACACAGTACACTTACCTACAGTAAATACAGTCTGAACACACACATTTACACACACACACACACACACACACACACACACACACACGGGCCACGTCTCATTATGCGGAGTGTGAGTTGTGGTGGGCCCTCGTCGGGCGGTGGCGGACCACATGCCTGTTATGAATATGAATGAAATTATGCATGAGCCATTCCCTATGACATGACTCATTCATCCACATCACACACACACACACACACACACACACACACACACACACACGTGCATACACATTCACGTCTCCTGCCTCCACCATGTCATTACCATTGCTATGCTTGATTAAGGCAGAATGTTAATTGAGTTGTAGCTTGTGAATACACTAACTCACTACTGAAGAGTGTGTGTGTGTGTGTGCGTGTGTGTGTGTGTGTGTGTGTGTGTGTGTGTGTGTGTGTGTGTGTTATTATATCCCATAAGTCTCAGTGCTCTACAGTTAAACAGAGATGTATTAAGTTGTGTTCATAAGACATGCGCTGAAAAAATTGCATGTGTTGATGCGTGTGTGTGTGTGTGTGTGTGTGTGTGTGTGTGTGCACGTACAGTATATGATACACACATCTATTGTACACAGTGAGTCCCATGTAAAAGGTGCTTAGCAAATTGTATGTTAGCCGCTATGGTCCCAGATGAATCCTCTTGAGGCAGGGTACCAACTCCTGCACACACAGTGGTAGAGGATGGATGGAGGGAAGGATGGAGGGATGGAGGGATGGAGGGAGGGATGGAGGGAAGGAGGGAGGGAGGATGGAGGGATGGAGGGAGGGATGGAGGGAAGGATGGAGGGATGAAAAAGATGCATGCTTTCAACATAACACAGTTACACGTACACAGACACTGAAAGAAAGAAATATTCTGCCATTTCTCTCTCTTTCTCTCTCTCTCTCTCTCTCTCTCTCTCTCTCTCTCTCTCTCTCTCTCTCTCTCTCTGCCTCCTCTCTCTCTAGGTGGGAGGTATTGGGTGAGACAGGGTTAAGGCGAGGGATAAAACAGGGGAGAAGATGTTATTGTAGCTCCTCCAGCCCACTTACTGAAAGCTGCCCAGGGGCTTAGTCACAGCTGTGTGTGTGTGTGTGTGTGTGTGTGTGTGTGTGTGTGTGTGTGTGTGTGTGTGTGTGTGTGTGTGTGTGTGTGTGTGTGTGTGTGTGTGTGTGTGTGTGTGTGTGTGTGTGCGTGCGTGCGTGCGTGTGTGTGCATGTGCGTGTGTGTGTGTGTGTGTTAGGAGGGTTAAGGCCTTGGATTTATATCCCGGGGTTTGCTTGGGGATGGAGCGAGTCGTCTTGGCTTACACACAAACACACATGCATCTTCACACCTCACACACACACACACACACACACACACACACACACACACACAGAAAAAAAAAGATCTGCTAATCTCAGTTCCCCCACCGCTTACTTCCTCCATCTTCTTCCACTCTTCTCTCTCTCTCTCATCAGACAGCGGCTGTAGATCGCTATCGGCGGCTACCGGTGATAGGATCAGGGATTGTTTGGTTGGGTCTGGTCCGGCTATCTGTCTGTTTAGCTGTCTGGGCTGCCCAAGCCCTGCTTATATTCACGTTTGCACATACACTTAAGTCTGTGTGTGTGTGTGTGTGTGTGTGTGTGTGTTGAAGTTTATAGGGTGTGAGGGGAAGTGTGTGTTTTGGATTCCTTGGATTTAGCTCTATGCTCTCTCTCTCTCTCTCTCGCTCTGTGTGTGTGTGTGTGTGTGTGTGTGTGTGTGTGTGTGTGTGTGTTAATCCTCATCTTCAGAAGAGCGCCCCTGTCCATCCCCAACGTGTGTAAACACTCTTGCAGATCAGATGGCAGATAATGACTTCCAGATAGACACCCTCCATTCAACCAGCAGAGAAAATCAATGAGCACTGATTGCTTTTTTCCCAAGACGATCTTCTCTGCCCAAGGCCACTATCTCTCTCTCTCTCTCTCTCTCTCTCTCTCTCTCTCTCTCTCTCTCTCTCTCTCTCTCTCTCTGCTCCATTCATTCACCTCTCAATAGCATCGAGATTGACTCAATCCACGACGCTTTTCACGGGGGATTTACCGCAGAAAGACACAACGGTATATCTCTTTAAGACGATCGAGCCTCTCTTACTCTCTCTCTCCGTTTCTCTTTCTCTCTTTTCTTAAGCGTCGATGCTTTTCCCAGATAGCGAGTCCACGTCTTTGTCTAGATGTGTGTGTTCGCGTTCTTTTATTTGAGCTGCGTTACTTGTCGCCGGCCCGTCGTTTTGCCCAGTTTGCTGTAAATGGCGTATTTTTTTGGGGGGGGGGGGGGAGAGGCATTAGCTGGAAATGGGGAAAAATGACAGTGGGCGTCGCCGAGGGGTTGACGTGACCTCTGACCTATAAGTAGGTCTTTTCCCATTCCGTGTTGAAAGACTCAGGAGCCAAATGGGGGTCAGCTGCAGTGTGTGTGTGTGTGTGTGTGTGTGTGTGTGTGTGTGTGTGTGTGAACATCTTTTTTCCCCCATATCAAGCCTCTAAATATTCTAGCTAAATGACCCTGGATGTATGAGAGCCATTATGTGGACAGAGGGAGGCTCGCGGGTCACAGAAGTGATCCAGCGCTCCAGGCCATAGTTTACCCCCCACCAGCCCCCCCCCCCTGCTTAAATAGGCCTGTGATTGATTGATAATTATGATAATTTGTTTGAAATGATTATCTGGATATTATAATCACTGCCACCCCGGGGAGCCACGGGGGCAAGTCATTTTTCATAATGCAGCACATCACAAATGCCCCCTGGTTACAGGGGTGGCTCTGTGTGTGTGTGTGTGTGTGTGTGTGTGTGTGTGTGTGTGTGTGTGTGTGTGTGTGTGTGTGTGTGTGTGTGTGTGTAGGGGTGCATGAATGCCAGAGGCCTGGCGGTGGGCTCCCCAGGGCCGTAGCTTGACTGAGGAGTGATGAGCCCAAGGAACAGGAAATGGCCTACACACACACACACACACACACACACACACACACACAGGATAGGCTTTAGACTGGTAGAGACTGGAAAGTTGGACTTTACCAAATATATCCGTTACATTTGAACTCAACTGAAGACAGACAGACAAGGTAGAGAGAGAGATAGAAAAACTATTTTGACTTGACTTGCAGACAACGAGAGACTTTCACTCGAAAAAAGATTCTTCAAATATAGCAGATCGATCCAGTCTGATATCATGCTAACATGCTAACATGCTAACATGCTAACTCGTGCCTTGCCGCGACTCCTCCGTTCGTTCCCAAACATCTCCTTGTCATTCTCAGACCGTGAGCAAACACGCCACAGCTCCAATCATCCCGTCTTCTCTGTCATCTGAAGGGAAAAGGAAGGGGAGGAGTGTGTGTGTGTGTGTGTGTGTGTGTGTGTGTGTGTGTGAGTGTGTGTGTGTGAGTGTGTGTATTGGGGGGGGCGCAGGAATAATATTTGCGGTTTTCGCTTCGCCCTAAGATGACTTAATGATGATATGGGTCTGTTTCTTCTGCTGGGCAGGGTTACCTTTTAATGGGCCCTGAGTGACATGTTTTCATTTGGCTCCGTAACCCCCCCCCACCCTCACCCCCACCCTCTCTTCAAAAATATACACCACCAGGCCCTGCCCACGCCCGCCACACACCCCCACCCCCACCCACCCATGTCAGGTCCGGCAAGGGAAAAAAAAAAAAGGGGGCTAGAAACAAGAGTCAGTCAGCACTAAGGTTCCACGTAGTATGGAAGTGTGTGATGAGGCGGCGTGGGGGGGTGGGGGGGGGGGAGTGTGTGTGTGTGTGTGCGCCAGACAAATATGTGGAGGTTCAGATTCATGTGTGTGTGTGTGTGTGTGTGTGTGTGTTGACTCCCGCAGCGTCACGTCAGCAGGTCGTTGACGGGATATGAACTCACGTTGAACGCCGAATCTATCTAGAGAGTTCATCAGGCTCGGGGCTCGTCGGCCAATAGCGTCGTCTTCCCCTCGCCGGGGGTCACGTGGTCCGGACAAAGTCTGCGGTTGTTGGGGAAGGAGGCGGGGAGTAGGAGGAGAGGTGAAGAGAGAAAGAAATGCTCTCTCTCTCTCTCTCTCTCTATCTATCTTTCTTTCTTTTCTCTTTCTGTCTTGTCTGTGGGAACTGTCCCCGCTATGGCTACTGTAGAATGCTGTCATTATGCCTGGGACCTTGTGAGGAGCATTCACTCAAAGGCCACTGCTGTGTGTGTGTGTGTGTGTGTGTGTGTGTGTGTGTGTGTGTCTGAGTGTGTCACTTTTAACTTGCAGTTAGCGGTTGTGTGTGTGTGTGTGTGTGTGTGTGTGTGTGGGCTCAGACTGACGCATCTCTGTTGTTATCGCCGATCAAAACCCAACGTCACGCTGGAGTGAAGCGCTGGGAGTGGAATTCAAGTGGGAACGAACAGAAAGAACGAGAGAGCAACAGATAGAGAGAGAGAGAGAGAGAGAGACGGAGCGCGGGGGCGGAGGAGAAGCACGAGGTGATCGAAGGCACTTTCACATCAGCTGGCTCTCTGACCTCTCTCGCTCTCTCTCTCTCTTTCACTCTCTCTCTTCTCTCTCAGCCCCTCTCTTTCACCCTCTCTCTCTCTCTCTCTCTCTCTCTCTCTCTGTAATCTCTCTCTCTCTCTCAGTGGCCATTCCCACCACATTCTCTGGGGTCACCCAACAAAAGGAGGAGGGCGACAGACTGACAGTTGCTGGGGCCGTCATATGAGTTCCCTCACACACACACACACACACACACACACACTCATTTGTACTGTTTTACTACACTTGTGAAGACCTCCTGTTGACTCTCCAAACTGGCCAAATGTAGACAATGTGACATCACGAGATATTTCCATCGCAGGAAAGTTTTGGCGGTCAGCGTCAGGTTTTCGTGTCATGATTGAAGAGCAATTCCTTCTCGACCCAGATCCCAATTTCTCCTGGAATGCAGTGAACATGACAAATTGATGGTATATAACTATCTATATAACTATAACTAACTATATGCTATGGTATATAGCATCCGAGGGTAGATTTTCCCTTTAACCCTGAACCTAATCCTTTACAATCTTGACCTAATCCCTAATATAGTCCTTTATTTTGGCGGCTAAATGAAGTGGGTAAATATATGAATAAGTACCATTTCCTTGTCTTATTTTGAAAATCTCAACACTGTTTTGCACAGAAAGTGGAGGGGAATTTTAGAACCTGACATATTTCAATTGTAAAAACTCCAGCAGCAGTCAATTGACTTGCACTTGGCTTTTCTAGTGGATTTTTCCTCATCCCTCATCACACACACACACACACACACACACACACACACACACACACACACACACACACACACACCCACACACACACACACACGTCATTGTCAAGAAAGCAGTGAGTCCATTAAGGCAGACAGAGTGAATGCAGAGGGCCGGCTGGTCAAGCAGTGGTGATAATAACATGACGACCCGCATGGCGTTGCCACGGAGACCGAGAGGCGAGGGGGAGGAGGACAGCGGAGAGCTGTGTGGTCCTGCTTGTCAGAAATATTTTCACGTGTCAGACCGAGAGATAAAGGTCCATGTGCACGTGCACGCACACTCACACTCACTCACACACACACACACACACACACACACGGAGGAGGGAGGGGTGCATTTGAAGCTTCACATCGCCAGGGGGAGTATTTATTTAGTTTCCGAGAGACGCTTCTATCACACATCTCGATTTTGATGCGATGCACGAAAGAGAACGGGGCATTTTTAACCTCCCCGAGTTCCTTACTTCCTCCTTTTTCCTCCCTTTTAACCTCCCTGAGTTCGACTTGTCTTCTGCTTGTGTGCCGTTATATTTTTGTGCTTCACTAAGCAGCCCTGAAAATGAAGAACGATGGAGGCTGACGGAAAGGGAGCGTGAGACACGGCGAGGTGGGGCGATACAACGCCACGGCTATAGATAGACAAACAGAAGAGTTCAAGCAGGAGAGTGAGTGACAAAAAAGATGGAAACCCTTGGAGGGTGAGAGACAGCCGGGTTTTTTTTTTTTTTTTTTGGGGGGGGGGGGGTAACTCCTACCGCGCCTCTGTGCATGATGGGGAGGAATGCCAGAATGCCCAAGAGAGGCTAGCTGCCAGCCCAGTCACAGACATAGTCCGTCTGGAGAGAGAGAGAGAGAGAGAGAGAGAGACAGTCAGGCAGAGAGAGAGAGAGAGAGAGTGGGGGGAGAGAGACTGGCCCCACCAACACAAGGTCATGTGAAAAAAGATCCCCCTCTCCACCCATCCATCCATCCATCCCTCTATCCGCCCATCACTCTGCCCCCTTGAATAGTTCAGGCAGACAAAACATTTGAAAACTGTTGGCAAAAAAAAAAAAAAAAAAAATTGTGGGAGGAGAGCGAAGGAACTAAGGGAAAGATGGAGAGATGGAGGGATGAGGAGATGGCGGGAGACGGTGGAAGTGTGTCTGGCTGTGAGGGGTCTTAGGGGAGCTTTTAGCAGCAGAGTGGTAAGTGAAGCGCGCCGTGTGTTGGGGCTCGTCTTCACCGAGACGCACACTGGAGCTGGTTAACTGTCTCTACACACACACACACACACACACACACATACACACACATGGTGGGTCACACACAAACCAGGAAAAACTCACTTTTTTTTTGTCTGCCGGCTATGGGTGGCGCCGGTAAATTCACACAATCGACGCGCTTCTTTCTCTAATTTACCAACTGGACTTTTAGAACGAGACCTGCAAACCTGCGAGATGATTGGTCGAGGAGACAAACTGACCGGCCGCAGCAACACAGTGAAAAGCATTTGGCCGGTTAGCGGTGGTGACTTCCCTCCCACACTGCAGGCTGTAATGGAAGGGCTCGGAGCCAGAAGGGTGTAACTGGCATCTTGGTGAAATCGAGATTTATATATATCAAGTGAAAGCTTCTGTTTAGTAGTTTCAGTATCTCCTTCTTTTTTTTATATTTATCATTATTAGAAGATATTTAGAAAAGCTGATGGTTGGCATGTTGGTTTGTCTCTGTCGTAACGAAGTGACCTTGCATGGCCACTAACATACTTACCACCACTACCTCCGCTATTCCCTGATTCAACTCAAACACACACATTGGTAACGACAGTGTTTGTATGCAGCCGTCCACTAACAACAATGTTGAGGAAACAACACTGATGTTTATGAAATGTTACAATCCTGGTTTGAATCTTTTGTCGTGGAATACATGACGCGTTTGATAATCCAAAACGCGTCATCAGCTCATTTCTGATAAGCTGTTTCGTGATTCGTTTCTGTGAATCGCCATGGTTACGCCTGAGCGCAACCTTACTGTTGACCGGAGCCAAAAGCTCTCCCTCGGTTGTGTCGAGACCTTTTACCTCTCCACCGCCTTTCCACCATTCATAGATGTTATGAGAGCATTTATGTGATTTTGAAGGCTTCCAAGCAGCATTAATATATAAACGGCTCAGGAAGTCTGTTGACCACGACGAGTCAGTGGTTATGATCATTACCAGCATCACTTGACTGAATTGTTTAGTTGAAACAGGGTTAAAAAACGTTCCCTAGTTTAGTGCATTTTGTGCATTTTGTGCATTTTGTGTTTTTTTTTTTTGTCCTGCTATCCAAATATGTGTCGGCTAGTGTCTAGTGTTATTCACACATCTTCACTCTGCTGTGTAAACCACATAATGCAAAAAAACCCAACATATTTTGCTAGAAAGGTTTAAGAGATATCCGGCATGCGATCGGTCTCTGTAGTCTGTGCTGCTCGTGCTGATGAGAATAACATGTAACCAGACTGCTGATGTTTTAGTGCCTTGAATGCAGCCGCTACTGACATTTCTTCATCATGGTTTTCCACGGCAGTAACGGTGTGAGAGCCCGTCGACGCCAGTACTTTCTGATGCGGTCGGTAAAGTGCATTGTTGACCAAGAGATTTAGAAACTTTTCCTGCTCGGGGGAGCGTGTGCTGTTTGTCAAGCTGTGGCTGTTGACTTGACATTGAGTTTACAAATGAGAAGATTTATTTTCTATTTAATCGCTCTGTTATCTTTTTCTTATTCTGTTTTTTTTACGATTTCCCAGAGAGATATTTACAGCGATTACAGCTACCTGTTTCTGTATCGAAAGCTTACAAACACAATTCTAAAAAAAAAAAAAAAACCCTGCTCTTTATCTTTCCTTCCTTCCCTCCTTCTCTCCCCCTGTTCCCTCCCTCCTTCCCTCCAAATCTCGGGCGAACAGTACGGTCTTTGAGCGGGTCTTAATCTTCATTACAGGGCATTAGTCCGCCGGGGAGGCCCTGTCTCGTCTCCCCGCGGCGCGGCCTGGCACCGTCCCGCACAGGACGTCCCGCCACGGCGCAGCGCAGACATCCTGCCAACCCCCTCGCCCACCCCCCCCCACCCCCCCCCCCCTCGCTCACCCCCCTAGCGCCTTCACCTCGCTCGCCCCCTCGCTCAAATGAACTGGTAAATAAGCAGGCTGGTCTTAATCCACATGTAGGAGGGGTGGGGGTGGGGGGTGGTGGTGTAGGTGGCAGGGCTGGTCTGCAGAAACAATAGAGCCGGCCCCGGACACCTCTATTTAAAGCAACCATCAATCATGCTCACCATGAGATTTCACTCGTTCTTTCTTCCCCCCCTTTTTTTTTTTTTTTTTTTCTTTCTGACGCAGATTTGATCATTAACGACTAAATCCCAGGGAAAGGGGAGGGGCAATAATCTGAGGCATGTGGCTCAGCACCCTTATAAAGTCCTTCACTTCATCCGTCTGTGTGTGTGTGTGTGTGTGTGTGTGTGTGTGTTCTCTTAAGTGATAAGTGACAGCCAGTCCCTTTTACAATGACTCTATCTTCCCTTTCCTGTAACTGTCACACGGACCGCTGTCTCTTAATATCCATCAGAATATCTGTCACACACACTTAGCTCATCTTTTGGTGGCGAGTGCAAGATGTACGTGGTTTTACACACACACACACACACACACACACACACACACACAGCTATATCAGCGTATCATCCCCTTCACTGAGCTTGCTAACAAGGACAGTTGACTCGCTGTGAATTAGATCATTAAGGAGGATGGCTAATTGAGTAAACAAGCATCGGGGCCGTCACCCCTAATTAAGCCATTACAAGGAAGAGCACCCTCAGCCAGCACAGTGCTAATTAACACACACACACACACACACACACACACACACACAAACAAACACAAACACACACGTGTGAGGACGTGGAGAATTATCTGTTAGAGAAACAATGATTAGGCCGAGTGGGGGATCCCAAGAGAGGCAGGCGATGAGGGGGGGGGGGATCACACACACACACACACACACACACACACACACACACACACACACACACACAGAGCATCGTCCCGAGAGACAGGGTTTTCTGTGTCTTAGTACTAATTCATAGCATGTAATCTTTTTATTCAACAACACTGACGCCGGTGGGAGCGATCGGCTGCCCTGAGACAAAGGAGACAAAAAGAGTTGGAGACCGAAGACTCAATTTAAATGCAATTACACCTCCTCTCTTTTTCAGAAATGAATATTTACTCAAGCAGTTAGGCCTTCCTCGAAAAAACTTCATCGATGTAATAATCCAATCAAATCTGTGTATATATTTCCATATTTTGTTGTTGCTTTTTTTTCTCACTCCGCCAGGTTAATGCGGAAAGCCGTTTTTGATTTTCCACACTCTTGGGTATAGATCATACGCCGTGAGCCGACCCCGCCTTAATCTGAGCTGTGACATTTTCAGATGAGATGCTCTATATGAGGATATTATCATAGAGAGCACTTTCCCTGGGGAGAATGATCCAGAACATTAACCAGGAAGTCAAAGTGATTATTTTGCCCCTGATTCACCTTGGGGAATATGGCAAAGCACACCCATGATTTATTCTAATACAAAACCATATCTAGTCACATATTTATTTGGACGTTAATGGCATTGTTCAGTGAAAAGGGATTCTGTCATAAAAATGCTTAAAATAAAAAATAAAAAAAAAGCTGTAAATGTAATTGAAATGGCAACAAATTCACCATTCAGCAATTTTGCAATTTTGCTCCAAAAGGATTTAATTTCGCACACACACAAAAAGACATCATTACATGTTTTCCGTAACTCATTTTCAATCAGCTGTTTCTTTTAATACACCAGGTCAGGCGTATTATATTTTTTTTCGTCGAGTGTACTGGATTTTCACAGCAGAAACACAAAAGCAGATCAGCTCGGCTTAAAAAAATCCACTTATAATAAAACAAAAAATGCATTAATTAAGAATCGCTGCAGGGGCGATGCGGTCTTAATTATTTTCGGGTGTGTGCGGAGAAAAGATTTTTTCCACGTCGGTCGGGATAATTCTTATGTGGTGTTATCTGCTAACAACAAGTCCGGCTTTTTTTCCCTCTCTCCCCTACCGGCTCCATTGTGAGGCTGATTTAAGATCCCCAGCTAATGGGCATACCTGCCTGACAAACATGACTTCTTAGCGGGGCGACTCCTGTCAAGTATGTCTGAAATAACAGGTAAATGAATTAGCAATAAAATGGACTTAGGGGCAACAGGCAGGGGTGCCCATTATTACCGCTCCTAATCACTAAAGAGATGCCATTCACTTGCCTTAAGAAGGCAGCATTTTTCACCGCTTGCTGGCCACCGGGCCCCCTCAGAGCAGCTACACATTTCTAATGGAAGGCTCTCTGCTTGAGCTCCAACCTCCCGAAAGCCCCCAACCATTTCTTTCTTTCGCTCTCTTTTCTCCACCCCCCTCCCCCCCCCCACACACCCCCCACTCCCTCCACTGCCCCTTTTCTCTCCTGTAAGATTATCAGTTTTGATTACCGCCGGCAACAGGCTCTTAGCAGCGGTCGGAAGCGGCGTCTCACAGACCTGAAAGGCCCTCAGCAGGCTGCAAGAAGCTTTTGAAATTATGGGGCTGGGGCTCGGAGGGAAAGTGCTCTGCGCGCCGCTTCGGGGCCATTTAATCAACTCCTGACTTTTGATAGTCAAATAATGGCTAATTACAGTAGCACCTGCCCACGGGGTTAAGGGGTGGAACAGATTTAATGAGAGAAAGGCAGAACAGAGACAGAGAGAAAGAGAGAGAGAGAGGTGGGGAGGGTGGAGAGAGAAAGACAGACAGAGAGAATACTTTTTATTACCTCCACGTCTTTCAGATGAGTGGAGTTGGAAAACGGTAAAACCCAGGGATGCCACTGTGCTTCTCGCTTCCCCCTGCAATTAAGAGTTGTTTTTCACATGCGCGTGATTGACAAGGGTGGGGCGGAACGAGGGGCGAAGGAAGCCGGGTCCATAGGAAGGAAGGTTGGCGTTGATTCCCCCGTTTTTGTGTTGGTGTAAATAAAGTAAAGCGCGAAGAATTTGCACGACGGTCAGACGTGACTTTGTCCTTAAAGAAGACAAATGTTATTATTGTAACCAGCAGTGAACACTTTTACAAACTAGCTGACAGAATTAGGTTCATTTGACGTGCGTATCATTTTATTTTCAATGAAATGAATGAAAAATAACAACAGTGTGCGCTTCGACGTCGTTCCCATCACTTGAACTTCACGTTGGATTTTAAATTGGTTTCTTCTTCTGCAAACATTCCCTCAGTATTTGGAATCAAGTCTCTATCGCTATAATCGTTTAATTATTGCCATTAAAAGATCAAATCAATTTCCTTCTGTTTTGAGTTGACAGACAGACAGACAGACAGACAGACAGACAGACAGACGGGCGGGCGGTCCTCCATGCCTCCCCTCTCGTTCCCTCGTCACCTTCTCTCCGTCTCCTTCCCTGCATCTCCGGGGAGGCGGTCAGAGAGATAATGAGAGAAGAAGAATGAGGCTATTAAAGGGACAATTTGATAGTTCACACACCGTGTCCGACGTCCTAAAACAAGATATGCTTGATAGAGCGTACCCGACACACACCCAAACACACACACACACACACACACACACACACACACACACACACACACACACACACACTCCTAGCCCAGCTGGGGTGATAGATCAAAGCATATTAAAAATGACCTGTGTGTCAGTGCATTGATCTGAGACCAGGTGGCACCCATACATACAGGCTGAGTTGCTTGTTCGCTTTTTCTACCCCCTCCCTCTCTCCCTCTCTCTCTCTCTCTCTCTCTCTCTCCCTCTCTCTCTCTCTTCCTCCCTCCTTCCCTCCTTGTGACCAGCGACAACTTAGTCCCGGCACTCTATTGTTCAGGCACAAAGGCTATGTAAAGACACGTCAGCGATTACAAAGCTGCAATGGCACAGCTCAATTACTCAAACGTTGCTGTGTACCGCGGTGGGATACATATGTTTGTAGGTGATTGTGTGGTGTGTGTGTGTGTGTGTGTGTGTGTGTGTGTGTGTGTGTGTGTGTGCGCGTAGCCCCTGTGAGATATTAACAGGGCTGTGGCTGTGTCAGCGGCGCCGCACCGCGTTTTCATTCTTTCATGTTCCATTTATTTGACCCCTGACCCCTCAAACACACAGCACCTTTACTCCAGCCGCCTTCATACACACCTCTGCACCTTCACACACACACACACACACACACACACACACACACATTAATGCTCACGTACAACCAAGTAATCTATTTCTCTCTGTCCCTCTCTTCTGTCTCTCTCTGCTATCACCCACCATATTTGCCCCATCCAATCAGTTTGATTAATCATGCGCCAGACCACAGGTTTGCAATCAGATGACCACAGCAATGCACCCCTCCTCTCTCTCTCTCTCACACACACACACACACACACACACACACACACACACAGAAACACACACAAGCGCTCGTGGGGAAGTATTTCCCCATAGACACCCTCAGTGTGACAGCACCATAAACTGCCCATTTATCAAAGTGTCCCCCCAGTACATACGCATACAAAGGCACACACACACACGCGCACACACACACACACACACACACACACACACACATACATATATTTGGGGCACTGTCCAGGAGTATCGTCTAAGTGGAAGTGTTTGCTGGTGACAAATTGTCATTTTGGTCATACAACAACATGTCTAGTCCATCATGACCAGGAGGCCAGGATGAGTCACCGCCGGTGTTTTCAGCCGTTGTAACTGGTGCCGCGTGACAGCTGATGACTTGAGATCAGAATGAGGAGAATACTTTTATTCTGAAATCATCATGACTAAATATTGCAAAAGACAAACAATGAAAAAATACATTTATTTTAGATACGAGAGAAATCAGATATCACTTCAGTCCATAGGGGCATATACCCCCTCAATGTGTGTGTGTGTGTGTGTGTGTGTGTGTGTGTGTGTGTGTGTGTGTGTGTGTGTGTGTGTCCACCAGCCCCAGTGCCCTATAGCAGCGGCTGTGTGATCCTGAGGGCTGAGTAATGCGGGGCCCCTGCCGTGCTTTATGGAACATGGGTCAATAGTAATAATAAAAGAGATATTCATAGACTTGTGGGGGGGCTCTTACTCTGGCGTATCAGCCCAAGATTTAAAAGCTTTTTTCTTCCTTACACACACATTCTCTCTCTCTCTCTCTCTCTCTCTCTCTCTCTTTGTATCTCCCTTCTCTCTCTCCCTCTCCCTCTCTCTCTCTAGTCCCATCAATCTTTCAGCGTGGTCAGACAGAGTAGAGGCAGTAGTGGAGACAAAAGAGCGCTGCCATGACCTCGCGACAAAAACCTCACTGGGACTAGTTTTCCTCTCCGGCTCACGCTGGTTAAACACCCATGCGCGCGCGCGCACACACACACACACACACACACACACACACACTTACACATTATCAATTATTAATAGTCAGTTTTTACTCAGAATTAGCTCAGTAGCCAAATAAGCATTAAGAAAGCACAACGTAGCGTCACACCCCCTATACGGTAGCTTAGCTTCACCCTATAGCATTGTAGCTCCTGTCCCACTTAGCCGCGCTAGCCGCGCTAGCCTGGTTTGCAGCAGCTCGTGGAAGCCTGTTTTATTGCTGCCCTGTGTTCCAGAGGCCACTCCGTGTCAGTAATCAGGATATGGGGGTTATCCTGGCTGACCTGCGTATTGAGCCAGCTAGCACAGCTGTTTCCACTGCTAACACTGGTGAACAGGAGGAGGAGGAGGAGGAGGGAGACGCTGGAGTCCAACATGGCAGCCCAAGAAGAAACGAGCAACCTGCGCGATACGGCGCCTTGTGCCACGAGGTGCAATACTGCTAGAAACTAAAGCTACTCTATTTGTTTTTTTTTACGTTGGTACAAAATTTGTCCAAACCTGAGTAGTAGTAGTGTACCAATTTAGTAGTAGTAGTAGTAGTAGTGTACCAATGTAGTAGTAGTAGTGTACCAATGTAGTAGTAGTAGTAGTGTACCAATGTAGTAGTAGTAGTAGTAGTAGTAGCAGTGTACCAATGTAGTAGTAGTAGTGTACCAATGTAGTAGTAGTGTACCAATGTAGTAGTAGTAGTAGTAGTAGTGTACCAATGTAGGAGTAGTAGTAGTGTACCAATGTAGTAGTAGTTGTAGTAGTAGTAGTGTGCCAATGTAGTAGTAGTAGTAGTGTACCAATGTAGTAGTAGTAGTAGTGTACCAATGTAGTAGTAGTAGTAGTAGTAGTAGTAGTGTACCAATGTAGTAGTAGTAGTAGTGTACCAATGTAGTAGTAGTAGTAGTAGTAGTAGTAGTAGTAGTAGTAGTAGTAGTAGTAGTGTAGCAATGTAGTAGTAGTAGTAGTAGTAGTAGTGTACCAATGTAGTAGTAGTAGTAGTAGTAGTAGTGTAGCAATGTAGTAGTAGTAGTAGTAGTGTACCAATGTAGTAGTAGTAGTAGTGTACCAATGTAGTAGTAGTGTTAGTGAGTATTGTTATTATAAAGATCCCCCCCACACACACACACACACACACACACACACACACACACACACACACACACACTCTCTTTCCTCCTGCTCTAGCAGTAGCTGCTCTCTCATCTAACCTTTGACCTTGGTGCCAGTAGCGGGGACATTTCCAAAATGGCCGCCAGCATTATCAAAGCAAAAAGCACAAGACAGCTGCCGAGGGAGAAAAAAACAAGATGGCAGCTGATTGTTTTCCAAAGGAGTTAGCGGGGCCTGACCCTCTTGAGCCGAGACATCTTTTGAATGGCTCGCAACTTTATTTGTTTTGTCCCTGTAACAACAGCATCTCCCGAGCACAAACAACCAGACTCACTCTTCCTCTGCTTGTCTCACCAGGCTCTCTACACAATCACAGGAGGCAACGCTGAGGTGTGTGTGTGCCGTGATAAGACGATGGGAGACAGATATGGGGAGGGCAGCGGTGGTCACGCACTCACACACACACACACACACACACACACACACACACACAGCTAGTGCCCAGAAAGTAGTCCCAATGCCAAATCACATTTTGCTACAGTTATTAGTGAAATAAATGTGACGTATTACTCCACCAGGGATACATTTCTATTACGTTTCAATATGTTTGGAGGGTAAATTGTAAACAATATTTTTATAAAAATTGTCATCACAATATTTTTTGTCGCACACGCAGGAAGTTATACGTCAATTAGATGTTTTGATTCAAAGTTAAAAACAATAAAATGATAAAAGGTTCACATACACAACTTTACCTTGTCACAGTGTGCATAGACAATGTGTGTGTGTGTGTGTGTGTGTGTGTGTGTGTGTGTGTGTGTGTGTGTGTGTGTGTGTGTGTGTGTGTGCTATGGCCTTGCTTGCATGTCCTGCTGTGTGCAGGCGCCCCCTATTGCCTATTGCTTTCAGTTCCCACTCGGTAGGTAAGACAAATATGGGGAAAGTTAGACACACACACACACACACACACACACACAGACACACACACAGACACACACACACACACACATGTGGGTTTACCTTAATGCTAGTAGTAACAGTAATGTTATCATAGCTGCGTCTGTATTGTATTGATCAGGTCTGCCTCTGTGGGGTCGTCTCAGACATCACATGCAAACAAAGGGAGTGCTTAGGCAGCTTGATCTTGATAATATTTCCCCACCTTTTTCTACAACACACACACACACACACACACACACAAACACACACATAATTCTCACCCATCAATCCCGACGTGACCCCGTTTCAAATTCATTAACAAGGCTTCAAAACTTGCAGACACAGCAATCACCCCAAGCAAAATAAATTCCTCTGCCGGAGGAAAGAGAGAGCCTGCGTGTGTTTGTGTGTGTGTGTGCGTGCGGCGTGCGTGTGTGTGCGTGTGGAAATAATAGCAGTGCCGTTCGTCCACTGCGGAGCGGGAGCGAGGAATCTGTTTGGACAACTGCTGAATGTTTTGGTTCCCCCACAGCGCCTTGGAAAGCCGTGCAGCCGCTGTATCTTTTACAAATTAGCCCGCGTCGTCTACCAAGCACTTTCTCTTATCCCCCGGCCTAAGCCCTGTCTGCCCACCGCGGGACAACCCCGGGCGTGTGTGTGTGCGTGTGTGTGTGTGTGTGTGTGTGTGTTTTGGGGGTGGGTGGAGTTAGGAGAGGAGGTTTTGGAGGAGAGGCGAGGCGAGGTGAGGAAGGGTAAGACTCCAGACGGGGAGGATAGAAGTGCAGAGGATGGAAAAAAGGAGGAGAAGGGAAATGAAAAGTGGTGTTGCGTCAATAAACAGAAATCTTTCTAACAACATCGTCACTAAATCATGAATCACAATAAAGTGATAATTTTAAAGAATATGTGTTTTTTGAAGACGTTCTGTTCAGTTGATAGAGGATATTTCAGTTATTACCTAATAACTAACTTGTTTATTGAGGCTTTATTCACATATAACACTGTTATTGATGAACTGGAAAACCTTCGGACCATTACTTTGCTTTATGTGGAAACCGGCTTGAATCCTCCAGAAGGGAAATCTCTACCTTTTTAAATCTTATTTTTACTTTTTCAATATGTGGTTAAAAGTGGTTTTCGGTTGTTTGTTTTATTCCATTTTACCTCCTAACCCAATATCCTTCCCACAGCACACACACACACACACACACACACACACACACATACACATACACAAGAGTGCTGCAAAGGAGAAGTGAATGCTTTGAAGACCAATTGAATTCTGGGTAGTCTGATAGAGCGAGAGGGATAGAGGCTGTAAACGCGTTAATGCTGCATGCTGTAACAGTGAAGGTGCATTGTGGGATTGATATGTTGTTGTGAGTTGAAAGTCAACATGACATGCATCATATTACAGCTCTGAATGCAGCAGGCATGAAAAATGCAGTTGATAGGTTTTATTCCACACCATCGTCTCTTAATGAATTGGAACCAAAACATCTTTTAAACAGATTTGTATTCATTTGAGGACAATTTAAAGGCGTTTATCAGCGTTTGTCACGAGTGCGTTACAGGGTGGGGTTATTGTGCTCTGTCCTCCCGTGCCCCGTTGGTACACACCGGCCGAGTTCAGCCGAGTTTGTCTTTATTTGCACGTCCCAAAAAAAAACAAAAAAAAAAAACCCAGGATGTTAGATAGTGCGGGAGAGATAAGAGGAAAAAAAAAAACGGGGGCTTGTGAAAACATCTCACCTCAAAGGAAACGCTCGCCGCGACGCCAGGACCGAGGCGGGCGTGAGAAGCGCTCTCTCTCCCCATCTGATGCCGGGCGTGCCGCGTCCATCTGTCTCTGGTTAGCAGGGCCGCTGAAGGCTGCAGCGGGTCGAGGTGGGAGATGTTTAACGGCGAGGGTGGGGGGGTGGGGTCGGGGGGGTGAGGGGGGGTGGAGCGAGCTACCTGGCGCTCCCAGCTAGCGCCGTGACGAGTGGAGCTGCTGCACAGAGAGATGCTTTTACTACTGATTTATAGCGTAAAAAGCGTCGTAGCTGGGGGTCACACGGCGCATTTAATAGCGTGTGTGTAGAAGGTAATGATGTGTGTGTCTGTCTGTCTTATCTGTCTGACTGTGTGTGTGTGTGTGTGTGTGTGTGTATCTACCCCCCCCTCTCTCAAACACACCCTCACACACACATTTTCTCTCCCAACAACTGCTACCAATTTCCAAGCCCGGGTTTTTATTTGAAGGGGAATAAAAAAAAAAAACCAAGCGGGGGCTTCGGCGACGATGGAGAACGGGTGCGCTTCTTTCATCGCCAGCGGGGGCGACGCTGCATCTCGACTCCCGGCTGGAGGCCTCCGGGCTATTAACCAACCTTTTAAACAAGTCAGGTCACCCTTAGCTTCACCACGGCAAGCTCCACTTTTTCTTTTTTCTTTTTTTTTTTTTTTCTTTTACAAGGCTGGCAAAGGCCCCATTTTTGTGACTGCGTAGAATTTACCTCAATCTCTGTTGGGGTTTTTTTTTTCTCCTCCGTGCTCGTCTTCTCCCCTTCCCCGCGATGTAGTGTGTCATATGGCATTAGGTGGTCCAGGGTTGAGGAGGAAATCCTCTGGGCCCGAGCTGAGTCGCTGCTCAACAGTTTGGCCATTGTTCACTGTCTCAGACACCCCCCCCCCCCCCCCCCCCCCCCCCCTCCACCCCCCCCCTGAAGTTAACCCACCAGGCAGGCACTCTCTCAAACTCATAGCATGCAGGGAGAGGGAGCTAGTGCAGTGTGTGTGTGTGTGACGTGTGTGTGTGTACATGCAACCACGCTTTCTTCTATACAGGAGTGTGTGTGAATGTGTGATGTCGATATATCGGTTTGCTGATACGTTCTCGGCGATATATATTTATCCTTCAAATAGAAACGGGATATCAGTCAGTCAGTGTGATGGAGGTGAGGATGTGATTGTACTCCACCAGCTCCGGGGAAACACCGCAATCTGTAGAACCTGCCTCAGCCTGCCGTGAGGAGCACGAGCACGAGCACGGGTTTCCCAGGGTCCCTGAGTGTTGTTTCAGAGGCATTTCCACCATTTTTTTTTTTTTTTTTTGCTATGAAAACGGTCAGATTTAAACATCCAGCGCAAAATATATTGGCTACAAAATATCAACCGTCAGCAGCTTCAATCCAGAAATATTGTTATTGGTATCAGCCT
>JAXDDW010000001.1:16302500-16305000 GCA_034670385.1 Hoplostethus mediterraneus | reverse complement strand
GAGCGGATATCTCACTCTGCCTGAAAACCGACAGACGAAAAAACAAAGAGAGAGAGCTGCACACCTTACACCCCGAGGTAAAGGTCTCTAACGGGGGAAGTGCGAACATCCATAAAGCATCATCTTATAGTGAGACTCTCTGCTCTCCGGCTCGCTGTTTTTTTATCAGGCCAGGCCGGTCTCTCAGGTCTCTCAGGTCTCTCAGGTCTCTCAGGTCTCTCAGGTCTCTCGCTGCTGGGGGATAGAGTTACAGGAGTTCGCCTGCATTTGTCTTTACAATGTAATTAAGGGATTTTTTTTTTGGGGCCCGCGGCCCTCGGAATGACAAACTCCTCTTGCTGGGACAGCTTGGATAGCCTGATAGGAAATCTATTAGCAAATCGATGGCAGAAAGGTGATACAGTGTGTCGCCGCCGTGCAACTTGGTGTTGTTTTTTGTTTTTTTTTGGATGCAAGTTATTTTCTGGTCCGTTTTCATCAGGAGTGACGCCATCAAATATCTTGCTGCCAATGCATTTGACTGGAACAGCAGCAAAGCTATTGGACTCGCCGCTGCGATCTATCTCAAACTATTAACCAAAGTTCAAATGTCGGATTGCGGCGGTGGAAAAAACCTGTCCCCCCCCCCCCCCCCCTCCCTCCCTCCCCGGTAAATGACCAGGTTTTTCGACTCAACACGACAGTGCAGAGCAGCATTTTGATATTCCATAAACATAATGGTCTCATGTGACCGTGTGCAGATGAATATCACTGGACTTTTTGCCTGAGGCGGAGAAAAAGGGGGTGAGGGGAGGGGGGGGGACGGTCCATTTTTTTATATCACATAATACAGCTCTTGTGTTCCCATGGAGTACAAGGGGGGCCTTCTCCTGGCCCCCTCTGCTAAATCCCCCAGCTATCTTTCAAACAGTGATAGTTACGGAAATTAGCGGCGCAGAAATCCATAAGCGTCCGTCATCGCGGGGCTTATTAGCGTCTTTGTGAGGTTATGAGGAGAGGACAGAAGGGCCGGAGCACCGCGGGGGCTCGGCAGAGACGCTCCCCTCACATAACACACACACACACACGCACACATTCTCATGCATGCACTTGCACACACACACACACACACACACGAGTGAGTGCATGCGTTGATGTACACAGTGAGTTCTTGAAATATCCCTTTATTTTTTTAATTTATTTTGTGTCACGCCCCTCTGCTCCAAGCGGGACTCAGAGATTCAGACTTCCCCTTTTTTGCGCCACTAGCAAAAACTAGCCGTTGTATAAAATATTTACAGTATTGCAATATTTTATGCATAGAAATATTTTATGGGATAGAAATTTTACTTTTTTGTAGCGGGCTAGTTGGTGAAATTGTTGAGATTGTTTTTTGTATTTATAGTATTGCAATTTATTTGACTAAATGTGGTATTGGTTAGCTCTGCTCATGTTTTTTATCCTTGTTGTGATTAACTGGTTTTATAAAAAACAATAAAAAAACAAGAGAAACGATGCGCTGCACACACACACACATGAAAACCAGAGAAACGATGCGCTGCACACACACACACATGAAAACCAGAGAAACGATGCGCTGCACACACACACACATGAAAACCAGAGAAACGATGCGCTGCACACACACACACATGAAAACGAGAGAAACGAAGCGGTGAGTAAAATACCATTGCTAAAGTTTTACCACCTCAGCAAACTGAGAAAGGATAATCCTTTTTAGGCTGATTGCACATTTAGGTAAGCAAATACAAGCTTGGGGACTTTCTAGTGGCAAAAGTGTGTACTCAAACACACACACACACACACACACACACACACACACACACACACACACACACACACACACGCAGATTCACAACCCCAGCAGAATTTCCATGCTATAGAACTTCCCAATATCCGGGCCCTTCATCTCATTTCAGTTTACGTTGTGTGTGTGTGTTTGTGTTTGTGTGTGTGTGTTGTGTTTGTGTTTGTGTGTGTGTGTTTGTTGGGGTGGCGGGGCGGCGGGGCGGCGGGGGGGGGGGATAATAAATGGCGGCAGACATGGACATCGATTTCGGTAATAACACGGAGAGCAGAAGCAGAGGCAGTGGCAGACGTCAGCCCGAGGTCCATCCATCTATGAAACAGGACATGCCAGTAATAGGAAAACACCACACACCGTTATGGCCAGGGGCAAAGCACACAGGCAACTTATCACAGCGCTGAACTTTGATGCTTCAGCGCACGCAGGGGAGGAAATGTATATAATTCCATTATTTCTTCACAGATGACGAGACACAGGCTGCGTGTGTGTGTGTGTGTGTGTGTGTGTGTGTGTGTGTGTCGTTTGTTTGGTGTGGGCGGGGGGATGTTGCACCATCTAAAGGAAGCACGCGCACACACACACACACATACACAATCAGTGGAATAGGCTGTATTTGCTGACTTGGGAAATACTCTTGTTTATTTATTGAATTATTATTAAAAAAAAAAAAAGAAATCTCCATGAAAGGTGTTC
>JAXDDW010000001.1:16295000-16297500 GCA_034670385.1 Hoplostethus mediterraneus | reverse complement strand
ACACATGCGAGGCAGAAGTGCCCTGTAAGAAAATAATCACGCCCCTTGAGTGTGTGTGTGTGTTTCCAACAAGGTAATATTTGGCTGCCGTGTATTTTGGATGGGAAGGAGGGGGGGGGGGGGGGGGGGGGGGGGGGTGTATTGAAGCAATCTGGAGGGCAAACAGTGGTGTCTATTCTATAGGTGGACAAGGATGTAAACTGATACGGGCCGCCTTGTATCCTGTTACCACACACACACACACACACACACACACACACACACAATCAGTGTGCTTGTGTGTTGTCTGTGTGTGTGGGTTTTGAGAATGATGGTGCCGGATGAGATGAGTGGTGAGGGAGGTCAGGATGAAACTCCTGGACTGTATCAGTTTGGGGGGATATAAATAAACAGCTCTGATAGGATGCTGCACAGGTCCTACAGGTGACTTGGTGTGTGTGTGTGTGTGTGTGTGTGTGTGTGGGGGGGGGGGGGGGGTCTCAAGGGAAGAGATTGGGCTTCACGCACACACACACACACACACACACACACACACACACACACACCACCTGAACTAGAGAACAAGCCGCATCTGTGAACTGTGAGCAAGGCATGGCGAGAGAGAGCGAGAGACAGGTAGAGAGAGAGAGAGAGAGAGAAAGCTGAGCCGGTGGACCACACAGATAAAAGAGTGTTTCTGTTCTTTCTCCTCCTGGAGGAACCTGGAGGAGGAAACTCCACCTCTGGGATTAGGGCTTGTGTTTCTCCAACCTCCAACCGCCGAGGCTTTCAGTACCCAGCTGCTCCTCTCCTCTCCTCCTCTCCTCCTCTCCTCTCCTCCTCTTCCTCTCTTCTCTCCTCTTCTCTTCTCTTCTCTTCTCTTCTCTTCTCCTCTCCTCTCTCTCTTTGATATAAAAAATAGGTAAACTATGATCACTATAAAACTCTGTTATCATCATAAGACGCCCCCCACCCCCCCCCCCCTCACTGTAACGTCCATTAGAAACACAAATCAATCATATTGTGAAGAGTTTTAATTGAAGATCCTCCTCACATCACGTTGACATTACTCACTATCATGTATCAATTCGTCCTCAACGTCTAAAAAGGTGGTAAATTCTGTTCTTATTCTATTTGAATCTGTTCTCTTGGTGTTTTAATGGTCACAATCAATAGTAATAATATTGTTGTATAGTTATTGTTATTTATCATTATTAACAGTTGATGCGTTCCATACAAATGACAACATTGGAAAGTTGAAATGTAATAACCAATAAGCTTCATGGGGTTATCGGGGATCATTTCTGAAATACATACAACACCTGCAAACAATATGTTGCTTTTGTAAATGACACTTTAGGATATATATATATATATGATATATATATACATATACATATATATTTTATAGCCAGTGTAGCATCTGTAATGCATGGTAATGCTCTCTGGGATGGACGTGACATGAGGCCGTGCTCTGGCCCATTTGGTGGTGGAATTATCGAATTTGCTGTGCGCTGCCCCTGAACCACCCTTCCCAACCACAAGAAAGACCTAGAGGAGGAGGAGACGAAAGGTCTACACAAACATGGACACACACACACACACACACACACACACACACACCAAGCCTCCCCCAGCACAAGGGGATGCTCTGCACATTCCCCCTAATTGCTTGTTTCAAGCGGAGGCTGATTGTGGAAAATTATACCCTGTGCATTTTCTTCTCTGCTCCCCCTCTCTCTCTTTTTGTCTGCAAGCATACACGTGCACATGTGTGTTGAGGGATCAAACGCGTGCGCTTGTGTGTGTGTGTGTGTATGTGTTACGCTTGTGGGACGTTTACGCGTGTGTGTGTGTGTGCGCGCCATCTACGCGCCTGTCCATTTGTGTTGTATGTGCCTGATATATTTCTGTGCACGTACATCTGTGTATGGACATGTGTGTGTGTGTGTGTGTGTGTGTGTGTGTGTGTGTGTGTGTGTGTGTGCCCGTCAGTCTGTCCATGCCTGTTCTGAAGGGCTGCAGTGAGATCAGTATCTTTCCACTGTACCCCAGCTATCAGGTTTACATGAGCTCATACCCTCCTCTCTCTAAAGGCCTGTAAATTATGGTGTGTGTGTGTGTGTGTGTGTGTGTGTGTGTGTGTGTGTGTGTGTGTGTTTGTAAGTTTGTGTGTATGTGTGTGTTTGTATGTGTGTGCGTGCGTGCAGAAGTACTGGACCTTATTAAAAGAGGTTATGGTGAGGTTATGGTAGGGTCATGGTGACGTTGTGGTATGGTTGCGCTCCTCTGCACCTCCTCTCTCTACTCCCTCTGTATCTCACTGTAACACATGACCCTGAGCACCTCCTCAACCCGTCCTCCCATCCGGTTCGGAAGTTTGGAAAAGGAGCACGTTTGGCAGGAGCTTTGTTCCCCCCATTGGAAGCCATGTACGGATGTATGTGTGTATATATGTGGTGTCCTTTATGTGGGATACTGCCTTCTGTGTTTACTGTGCAGTACACATGAATTCCCTCCT